>BNCR01000009.1:2563803-2624080 GCA_014656515.1 Oryzias celebensis | reverse complement strand
GACGCGGTCTGAGCTCTGCGGCGCGGCGAGCCAGAGTGAAAAAAAATCTAAACTAGAGGGGGAGTCGCCACGTCACTTCAAACAATCAGGGACTCCCCATTGGGCACGTGACGTCTTCAGTGCCAGCGGCTAGAATGCACATCCACCACGGTGGATCGGATTTCCTGTACTTCCATTCATTTTCTGAACCCGCTGTATCCGATTGGAGGCAGCAGGGTTTCCTGAACCCGTCCCGGTGTAGGAACCTGATCTACTCGGCCTGTCAGAACGGCTCGGGGTCCTGCGACTGATGATGACGTCACACTATTTCATTGGCTGTAAGTTGGCCCGATGACGTGTAAGATGAGGTTCTGGAATTCCATAGTGTGGAATTTGATGAATGTTTAGGACTGCAGGACGCTGCTTTTGATTATAGTTATCATATGACAATGTAAAAGTAAAACTGACATTTGGGCCAATTACACCAGACTGCAAACCATAAATAAATATTGTTCTTTATACAGACATACATTTACTCACATTGGAAAAATAAGTTTATGTTGTCAATGGGTCTCCCTTTAATCCATTAACAGAACAGATCTGTTAATGTTTTAAAATACAGTTTACATTTGGTGAAACAAATAATCATGTCAGACTCACCTTAAAATTAAAAATGTCAAATATTAGTTATGAGTAAAAACAACTTTAGGTTACAAAAGGAAAATATAAAATGAAAACAACAATATAATAAGTCCGAGAAAATCTCAGTGCTACATAGTTTGTCCAAGTGGTGTTACCGTAGGATGATGTCACCATTAGTCACAGGACCCCGAGCCGTTCTGACGGGCCGAGTAGATGTGGTTCCTACACCGGCTACTGTTGGGGGACTGTCTGTTGCAGGCCCGTGGAACTGGAGCGTCACGCTCGCTATGCGGCCAGTCAGAGATCCCTGCGGGATGGAGAGACAGCCTGCTCGGGCCTCCTGAACTTTATGATGTTTTTCTTATTTTCATCAAGACAATAATAACAAAAAAGGTCCCTCATTTATTCTTTTTTTTACATTTTTACCCTCTCAGGTTAATGCGGGACAGTGAGCTTCAAACCTGGTCAGAGAGAGACGGAAACACCGCGGAATCGGCCGTCATTCAGACACAGCGGGACTGAAGCTCACTAAACCCAGAGAACCTCTAAATTAGGATGATCACACTTTTTTAGCACGTGAGCTACTGAAAACACATCAAATAATGTGAAGTTTTCATTTTGAAGTGTTCAAACATACGACCAACATGCTGTTACAACACAAACACATGATTCCTGTTTCTGTCACTCATGGATAAGATAGCCACAGTAAAAATGAAAATTTTACCCAAAGTTAATTATCTGTTCTCAATGATCCCCACACAACCACCACTAAAATGGTTCAAAACATGCAGACTTAGGCAGAAGTACAGACACAAGCTTCTGGTCAGAAATTTGTCTAAATACCTTCAAACTAACAAAAAGTCCAAACCTACAACTAATCCAATTTAAAAACTCTTCACAGAATTTACTATACTGGACAGAGGATGTTCAAGATGGGTCTCAAAAACTCAGACATTTGTTGAGCATTGTGATAGTAATTTACCTGACAATTACATGCATGCTCTGTGGTTCTGTACACCTGTACAGGCTCTCTGGCAACAGGTATGTGCTGATTTATCAGTCTGGCTTAAGGTTTCAATCACAGCTTCACCTTCACTTTGTGTGCTGGGTGACATGAGTGCCATCGATACAGAGGGAAGTTTAGCATCTATAATCTTCATAACTCTTTGTATAGCAAAAAAAACAATCTTATTAAACTGGAAAAACAAGAAAAATATTAGTGTAAGTCATTACAGGAATCTGCTATTGGATCATATCAGCTTGGAAAAAAATGTCAACTAAGAGCTCAAATAACTTGAAAGGAATTAGGGCTCTCTGGTCCCCATAGCTAACTCCATAACTTAGGGGCGGGATTCCTGGGTGTCACCGCACCTTGCCCTGGGGGCTGGCCCCCCTCTGGGCTCCTCTGTCTTTGTGGGGGGTGTGGGGCATGGGGGTTGGCTTCGGGGGGTGGGGCCTCTGGGGAGACCTGGGGGGTTGTTTCATCATCGGGGGTCAGTCTGGTAGCTGTCCCCGACCTTCCCTCCTTCCTCATACGACCACTTTTTAGGTTGGAAGGGGGGGGCGTGCCTGCGGAATACGTCGAGGGGCCGGGCCACTTGGCAGTGGTCCCCCCTCTCCGCACAGTTTCGCCCCCTTCTCTTGGTTTTAAACGCACCTTAGACACGTAGGATCCTTGGTGGTGGGGTGCTTGGACATCACTGCCAGCAAGCAGGAGATGTCCTCTGAGTGCTCTACCCTCCAATTTTAACTGCACTGTAGACATTTAGAGCTCCTTGCTGAAAGGGCGATTGGACATCCCTGTAAGCAATCAGGAGATGTCCCCAGTGCCCTGCTCGCCAATTTTAACTGCACCCTTCATTACACACACCCTTCAACCACAAGAAACACACCTCAACACACACACACAAATACATTACACAAGGAAGGTGGGACTACTGATCTTCTGTCCCTACCCCATCCCTGGTGGAGGGAACAGGGCCTTCAGCGGCGGCGGCCTTGTCTCTTGGGTGTCGGTCTCCTGGCCCGGCGGCCCGCTCCCCGCGCAGGAGAGGGATCCCTCAGTCCTCTGGCAAGTCCATGAGCGGGGGATCATATTCCATCTGAGCCTGGAGGGTGTCTGTGTCCTTGTGGTGCGGGTTCTGGTCCTTACCCTCGGGATCCCTTCTGGGTCACAATATTAGGAGAGCCTGGTCAGGCAATGTACACCTTCGGGGTCCCCCACTTCTCTTGGTCATCCCTCCTCTAGATGGGGGTAGCTGACCCCCATCGTGCTCTCTTCTGGATCTCCGCAGCTGCCTGGGGCTTTGAGCGGGTCTCCCATGGGGGGCCCCGGCTCGTACCCGGGGCTGGGGTGGGGGGTGCTCGAGGCTCCTGGGTGGTGGTGGGCGGCTTGTCTGGGGTGGGGGGCTCTCGGGGTGGGGCCCCGTGCTGGGCCACCTGGTGCGGTGGGAAGGCTGCTCTCCTGGCTGGGCTGGGCCTTGCGGTCTGCGCTTCCGTATCTCACTGCGCTCGGGTGTTGGGGGCCCGTGTGGCTGTCCTGCGGGCCCTGGTTTGGGTGCTTGGCTGGGCTGCCGGGCGGGTGGATCTCCTCCGTTGACCCCACCGTATGGGTGCGGGTGTGGGCTCTGGTTGGCGCTGCCGCCTCGGCGGGGGTCTTGGTGTGGGGATGTCTGGGAGCTCTCCCTCCTTATTTTTTTTTTTCCTTTTCATTCCATCATCCACTTCAGCTTAACATAACATTCACCTGAGCACAGGCGTCGGTTCACATTTGCACCTTCAAATAGTGTGCGTGTCAGAATGTAATGCTTTACATGTGTTGGTTGGTATGCACAAGTGTGCGTGAGAACTGGATGTGGACAAGTTTGTGAACACTCTTGGAGCCGGCAGGTATGTTTGTAACAGCTGAGTGTGTGGACAGGCCCCGCCCATTTTAGACCAACACTCACTATTGCAATGGGTATAAGCTCCAGCATTTTGTTGCCAGTAGATTAACAACTCTACCTTCCCTTCCCAGTAGTCCTTCTCTAACTTCTATAATCCCTTATCCATTCTCCCCCACCCCCCACCCCAACCCACTCCTTTTCTCCCTTTCCTTTCCGTCCGGTCCAACAAAAAGAACACAAAAAAATAAATAAATCAATATTAATAAAGTATCGTTTAGATTACAAAAGGGGCTTATACCAACATACATTTTGTGTTCGCTATGATTTATAACCCCCGATTGTAAGAGTAAAATCTGTCAAACACAAGAGGCTCTCAGCTCATATCTGTTTGCTCAGCTGTTGGGCAGGACACGTTAAAAAAAAAAAAAAAAAAAAAAAAGATTCATGTTGGAAAAATATAAATAAAATCCATGGATGAACAAACCCTTTGGTGACAACCTGAGTCATCCCTTCACTCAGCATTGTGTGGCAGCTGTCTTTATAGAGCAGGGGTCTCAAACTCAAAATCCAAAACACACCTGAGGTCGCGGGCCAAAAGTATAAACATTTTTAAACACACTAAAACTAAACTTCTATTGAAAACTAAACTATTGTAAAAGATTTTTTTCTCAATAAAATATATCCTGTCACAATCATATAAATATAAGCAAAAACTAATCAGATGATTCTGTTTTCTTTGCTTCTGTGTGGTTTTATCAGAGCTGGACTCCTGGCATCGTTTTTTAACATCAAGTTCATTTCCGTTTGTATGTGAGATCCTGTGTCTTTGTGACTTTTGTGGTTTTTAAAAACTTGCTATTGTCAATACAATGTTTTAGGTGTGAATAAAACATTCAAAACTAAACCAAATAACTTGAGATTACTGCAGAAATATTTGGTGTTTTCCTAATTTTGCACAACACCAACAGTAAAAATCCTCTCCAAAACTTCTATGTCTTCATATTTAAATGATCTACAGTTGATCTATGAATATCTGAAAAAGTGCAGCTGTGTTACTGCCTGCATCACCGACTGTCCTTTTATTGCAGCTTTATGTCAGATACAAACACCAAAGAAACAACTAATATAAAATACACATAAGGTTAAATAGACGTAATAAAACATGTAGAAATAGTTCCTAAACAATGACACCATTAGCATACCGCTGGTAAACTAAAGACACGTGACGTGATGAACCAGTTTATTAGGGATTGTGCAATCAAGGCTGCGCTCGTGTGCCGTTTCACCTCACAGTCTGCGCCGTCATTTTACAGGAAACACGCAAAATCCATGCAAACAAACATACAAAATACAATAATTTTGAGGCTAAAAATGTTAAAAGTTATTTATATAAATGACATTTAGAGAACAGATTAGTGGACACATTTATATTTCATTTTTATTACCTCACGATGGCGAGGATAGTTTACACGTGAGTCTCTGGCTTATCTGCACTTGTCTCTGCTGAGACGTGTTTCCTTACAGAACCCCTGGACTGAACTGGGCCGAACCCGAACCCAAACCCAAACCCGCCCATGTTTTTCTCTTTGGTTTGGGGTGGGGGGTGAGGGGTCAGCTTTCATGCAGTGGGGCCTCTGCCAGGACAAGTAAAAAAAAAAAAAAACGCCCGTATGATGTCCACCGGCCCAAAGCTAATTCTGCCCCCAAATATAGGATCAAAACACACCTAATGAGCAGGAAACCGCTTTTTCTGACAACACTGTTTTTCTGCAAGGCAGCTGACGCACTGCATGATGGGATTTGTAGTTACTTTGTTAGTGAAGGTCACAAACACATTGTGATTGGTCTTCTGTCAGATCTGGCAGCAGAATTGTGGGATACCATTCATTTCATCTTTCTGGGTTGATTGGGGTCTAAGTGTGGGTTTTTGTGTGTGTGTGTGTTCTGTTGTCTGGCTGTTTTACTTTGTTTTGCTATTATTAATTGTATCCTGTTGTGTTTATTTCTTTCTGCATCCTAAGTGAGAGGGAGAGGATGATGACGCCCCTGTGATGCTGCATCTGATAGTATAGCTGGAGTTCCTGATAACAAAGGTAGTTAGCCTCTGGTAATGGAAAGAATCCTGGGTATTAATCCCGTACATGGCTTAAACGAATTTCCTTTTTTTTCGCTAATTTTGTAATTATGTATTACCACAACAATATTATCACGACCCTCAAGCTCCCAGATCTCTAAAAGGTCCATAGAGTTAGTACTAATTCATAAACACAAGATGTACTGATCAAATGAATGAGGCCTGTAACAGGAAAGACTATTACAAAGTTATATATGAAAAACACGAAACATGAGAAAGAAACACAGCTTGTCAAAAACATTAGTTGTATGTGTGTCAGAAAGAAATTGTGCATTTAAAATCAGTAAGTCAAAAAATGTTTTACTTTAAGGTTAACTGATCATCCATCCAACCATCCATCCATTATCCATCAATCCATCCATCCATCCATCCATTATCCATCCAACCATCCATCCATCCATTATCCATCCAACCATCCATCCATCATCCATCCATCCAGCGACAGTGCCAACTACTACACCCCCATGCAGCGCGCATTTGATGCAGAATCCAGCTTTATTTGATTCTTTTTCTTTTTTTTTGATGATTTGACATTGGTTGAACTAGATCAGACTGCTCAGAATCAGCATTAAGAAACTCACTGAGCTCACTACATCACCTTCAGTGTGTGGGCACTGATCAGAAGCTCTTCTGCAGAATCATCCTCAGACAGTATCGCCTGAACCTCCAGTCATGCACCACAGCTATTTGAAGCATTCATCTTAATTGAACACGATTAACAGTTTTCATTCCATTTGAAGGTTTGATTCAAATTTAGCTGATGGGAAAAAATGAAGGCAGATTATACGAGGAATTCACAACAGGCTAGGTATTTCCTGATTAACCGGTCTCCACAGCTGTGAACTTCCAGCGTTGTGTAATGAAACAACCTCATCTCTGTGTGGGCGGTTTAGACAAAGAAAAGACAGAAACTCTTGCTCATAACTGAACACAACTTTCACTGTGGATGAGATAAGCGGCTCCTGCAAAAACTCTCATAGAAAATCACCAATCCAAACCATAATTTCTTCTCTTGTTCATTTACTGACCACAATTGCAGTTACTAAGAGAAAAAAAAATGTTTTGTACCTCCGTTCAAGCTAATGAAACAGAAAGTGTTAGCATCACAAGTGAGTTTTCTGCCTATTGGCTTGACTAAAAGAGGATGATTTAAAATGATTAACTCAACATGACATCCAAAAATGAACGTAACAAACTTCAGCCCAAGCCTGTAATTACGCTTAGAAACAGAGCAGCTGCAAAACCAGCACCTAAATATGAAACCAACCAATAATGAATATCAATAAGTAAGAATAAAAACATGCACTAAAATTCAATCACTGAAAATATTCCGGGCTTCCATCAGTTCTGGCTGCAAATCAACACAGAATACGTGCTTGGCAAAAGCATTACTCAGTGTTGCATTTGTGTTCTTGGCAGCAGTGTGCTTGTGTTTGAACCTGTCCCTTCGATGAATCCTGAGTCCTGAAAATCGTTTTTCAGGGCCTTGATGAAAGGCTGAAGTCAGAAGAAATCTGAAACATCTCTGTAGCTGTACAGCTAAAACCCACATCTGTCATCAAAATCATTCATCTTCAGAACCTGTTGAATCCTCTCAGAGTCGGGGGATGCTGGATCCAACTCAACTGTTGTAGGGCCAGACACTCACACACATGCACATCGTGGGGCTATTCAGAACCACCAGTTAAACCCATGAAGTATGTTTGTGGACTGTGGGAGGAAGCCAGACAAAACCCACCCATGCACCAGGAGAAAATGTAAACTCCACGCAGAACCCAGAACCAATTTGCTAACTGGCAGGTGAGTGTGCTAACCACTCTACCACTGTGTAGCCCACGCCTCAATTTTAACAAATCCCTTTTATTTTTATGGTGCATGGCCATGATTGCAGGCAAACATCCAGGCATCGTATATTACAACTCAAAACATTACAAATAGCAAACAAGGTTAAAAAACATCCAAAATAAAAATATTAAGGCATAAAATTAAAATGGTTAAATAAAAACTAAATGACAGTAAAATAATAACACTAATAAAAGCAAAAACTAACAAAAAACACCAGCAGAGCAGACGTTTTTAAAAAAAACTTCTACAAACTGCAGCTTTAGTGTGCAGTTGTTGAGTGTCATGTCATCATGATGACGTTTATGAAGAATTTTTGGCACTGAAATGATTGATGCATCCAGCAGGCATGTTCTGCCACAGCAGGCTTCAGGCTCTGTTGCATGAGAAAGATGTAAACTGCAGGGGCAGTTTCACTTGTTCTCGGCTCATTCTTGAAATGCCTGCCATTTCACTCTTGGTTTTGGTTGAAACCTTTTCCTGAGTGCAGAGGTTGTGCTTTTAGCAGCTGGAGAGAGTTAATTCATGACTGATCATCCTCAGTGTAGTAACATTTCCTGAATTACTACTGTAAAACTGCTTAGATGTCTTTGATAAATTCCTGTCATGGTAAGTGTGATCGCTGTGGGATTTCCAGTGAAGATGAGAGACAGAAACCAGCCTCCAGTTTTGTATGTCTGCCTTCCAGATTATCCAGGAACCTTGTAAATGAAAAAGCCTTGATTTCATGGAAGCAGAATATTATGACATGCAGATTTCGCTTCATTTGTTAAAGGAACACCTGGGCTCACAAAAATATCATCTCAGTCACATGCACTGGTATGGGGGTTGACTCATAAGAGTGCTTCAGGGTTTGGGTTGTCCAGGTCCATGGAGGGTCGTAGACAGTAGCAGCCACATCTTAAAGGGATCGAAGGTGTGTTTTGCACCCTTGAGCTCGCCACCTTAAGGGGCATTATGAAAATGGAGCGTACCATTATCTTCTGTGTGTTTAGTTGTGTCTCATGAAGTATTTGTAAGGACACTGACTGCACGCATGGGATGTGTTCAGTCAGTGAAATGTCGGTGGCCACAGGACGCCCGCACAGGATGTCCAGGCAAACTAAGCACAACAGGGCACACACTTATCACTTGAATATCACTAGCAGACCCCTTGTGCCGTAAGCAAGGTTTAGGGGATTGAAAAAATGATCAATCTGTACAACACATCTACGTCTCACCTATTTTGCCTTCTCTTATGTGTTGTTTAGGGGTTTGTTACGACCTGTTGCTCGCAGCACGCCTGTAGAAAAATTGTGCATGAACATTTTTGCTCTGTGGGCTCACCAAGCTGTCTACAATCTTAAAACTTTGTCCGGACCCACTGCTTGCCCCATAGGAGTTTGTTTATTTTTTTCCTACGGACAGCCCAATGCACTCGTAAGGGCAGTTGTGACTGAGGCGTTACTCTTTAACTTCAAGTAGAAAGAAGGTTTGCGTTTTGTAAAATGAAGCTGGAATGGTTAATGAGTATAGAGAGAACACACGTTGATGTTTTAATGCTTTAGTCAGACCAGTACACTGGTGGTAGTACAAATATCGCAGCCATAAAAGGTAAAAGCCTCGATCCGGCAAACAACGCCAAATCTGAAGCAGTCACAAAAGGTAAACGCAAAGACTGAGACTGCACAGTGAAAGAGCAGGTGTCCAGAATTAACTGGAGGACGCTGTAGCAGATTTAAAGTTTATTTGGCCAGACATGAGGCACACAATCAACAGTAGTTTGTCAGTTAAAAACTCAGAGCTGTAAAACACACCAACTATATGCAACTGGCCCAGATAAAGCAAATCACAAAAATACAAAGGGGTGACACTGCAAGTAAAAACAAACACTTAAGAACAGCTTGAGAATTTACGCATGAAACTACTGTTTTGAATAGTTGGCTCTGAAAAGGCCCAGGATTAATGATGATTTGTAATTGGTTAATACATTAGTGGCACATTAAAATACACTAAAAGTTTAAGTAAAAATGTAGTGGTATAAAAATAGTGGCAGATTAAAAACACAACCAACTCATCAGTCTTCAACAAACCTTTTTCCCATAACTTCTCCAGACATTTGGGGCTTAATCACCACACAGAGTTCATTTAATCCAGCGTTCCACACACCACCCTTTCCCGGAGGGTTGGGGCTTGCAACAGTACAAACAATCGTTTTTGGACCTGGCATTTCGCACAGGGCTGAATTCCGAGGGGCTCATCAAAGCACGTTTGACTGACCTGCCACACTTTGCACGACTGTGGTGTCTGAAGGAAGAATGGCAGCGCATTGAAACACTAATTACAGACCCCCATCATTGCCCAGAACCACACACCTGGTGCAAAGCCATTTTCTGGGTCCCTGTTCCCAAAAACGCCTGCCTCTGCTTTGAAAGGTCACCGTCTCTGTGACAGTCAAACCCAAGGTCTAAATGTGACAGAAGTCACCAAGGACTGACTGGCTCATCTCAGGAGTTACTCAGTTACTCTCTGAGGTTGTGCCAGACTTGAGCTTGGCTCTGCTGAGTCAGACCCTCCCTGGGTTGGAATGCTTGGCTGCTTTTGCCCAGCCACAGGTGTCAAGCCGATAGACCGTGGGAGGTTATGCAGTGCTTTGCCTGTGGCCACTGCCTCAGCTGCAGGTAGAAGGTGTGTTCCAACACTCCATGATCTCTGGGCCAGAGTGACAACAAATGCTTCTTCTTCACTCTCATCAGCTGAATCAGATGCGGTCTGCTGGGGAGGGTCATCCTGAACGCCAGGGTCTGGAAGCAGTTGATTTTGGCAAGGCTGGGAAGAGGCAACAGGCAGTACCTTCAATTCAACCCAGTTAACATTTTTTAACAGTCCTGTTGTATTATGGGGACGAATCTGGTGTACTCTGCCCTCTGGGTCAAGAGTCTTAACCACCGTGTGCACTGTGGGGTCCCACGCATCCTCTATCTTTTGACGGCTCAGAGGGTGGCTCTTTCTCTACACCCGTGTTCCAGGTGAGAGAACGTTTGTTACATTAGGCTGATAATGCCTATTCCACCTTTCTGTTGCATGCTGCAACCTATCTTTGGCCTTGGCATAAACTGAGGTCAGCATGCCACAATGTTCCTCCTCCCAGTCCTGTATAGGACGAGTGGTTGGGTCTTCCTGTGCCTCCCAGAAAGAGGTAAAATGGCAATCTGGGTTGCTGGCCAAACATTAGCTCATAAGGTGAAAAACCTGTCGACTGGTGTTCAGTGGTGTTTTACGCAAAGATGACTTAAGGCAAGTGCTGGGGCCATCTCTTTTTGCTTTCTGGAGGAATGCGCAATAGATCATGTAAAGTTCTATTGAACCTTTTGCTCTGTCCATTACCCTCAGGATGGTAGGGGATCATTCTACTTTTCTCATCGCCATGTAGGCTGCACAGACGCCTCAACAAGTATCCCTCTAAATTCTTTCCTTTGTCATTATGTATTTTTTTAGGAACTCCATATGTGTAAAACCACTTCTCTGTGAGGAGCTTGGCCACCATACTTGCTCGCTGGTCCCGGGTTGCATAAGCAAAAAAGTCAGTGACCACCAGGAAATTTACCCTCCATCAGAGGCTTTGTGTAAGACAGTGAAGACTATGGCCACAATTTCAAGTGGTTTGGAAGCAGTCAGGCTTCCACTGAAGGTACAGACTTTGGGCTGTGCTGCCTTGGCATTGGTAAAACTGTTGGATGTGCTGTTCAATATCAAGCTCCATAAAGGGCAAGTAGCACCGCTGCCGTACAAGACTACTGGTGCGGTCAACACGCTGATGGCCATGATCATCAAGAAGGCCTTTCAGGACTTCCACTTGAAGGCATTTGGGCAGTAAGAGCTGCACTTTCTCTGGGGGCTGTAATTGACAATACAAAACCCCATCTTTTGGAGTTATCCTTGACCATTGTTGGGGCAGTTTCAATTCCCTGCTTGCCTCTCTCAGCTCAGGCCCAGAAGGGGGTCTCTGCCTGTTCCAGAACAGAAGCAATGGGCCAATGACAAGATCTGCAGCTTGCAGCATCAACAAGTAAGCCTTGGGACAGACAGGGAAAGCCCCAATTGCATGGAACCAGCAACTTAAAAAGGCAGGTGTTGTACTTGTCGAGCTTCCTCTGGGACAGCCAGTCCCGGAGCGGCTGAGGATATGCTTAGTATTCCAGTTAGCTGGGCCTGGACGGTACTTTATTTCAAAGTTAAACATTGTCAGCTCTGAGACCTAGCGTTGCCCTACAGCACTAATGTTTGCTGTTTGCAGGTAAATGAGTGGGTTGTTGTCGGTGAAGACAACAAACTTGTTTCTCAACAAATACTTCCTAAATTTCTGAGTCACAGCCCACTTAAGGGCCAAAAACTCAAGCTTTCTGGAACTGTAGTTGGACATGTTCCTCTCAGTAGATCACAGCCCCCTGGCCGCGAAGGCCATCGGCCTTCGCCCTCCATCCTGATCTTAAGACAGCACTCCCCCAACCCCGCATGACTTGTATCAATTTCTAAAATGAATGGCTTAGAAAAATCTGCATAGCCCAACACAGATGCATTCACTGGCATTTGTTTCAAATTTTGGAAGGCTTGCTCACAGTCGCCCTTCCAGAGATCAGTGATGGCTCCTTCCCCTGCAGCTCTCCTTTTTTTATCAGCCCCCCAAAGCTGCAGACATATTATGAAGGGGGGGTGCGTGTGTAGCAAACCTTTCAACAAAACGCAGATAATAGGATGCAAATCCAAGGAACAATTGTAGCTCTGTGCAGGTGGTTGACCTTGGCCGTTGGACCACAGCGATGATTTTTGAGGGGTCAGTAGTGACTACTACTGCTGAAATCACATGGCTTAGATATTTTACCTTGCTCTGAAAAAAATGACATTTGTCTAGCCTTACCTTTGGATTGTTTGTACTGTATGATGAGACAGCACCAGGTCAAGGAGCTTAAGATGTTGCTCAAAGGAGGATGAAAAATTATGTCATCAAAATATAACAGTAAAGACTGAATGCTATGTTCTCCAAAGATGCGCTCCATTAGCCTTTGAAAAGTGCTCGGTGCATTGCACAGCCCAAAGGGCATGCGGTTAAATTCAAAAAGGCCAAAGGGCATAAAAAAAGCATTCTTTAGTCTATCCTTCTCAGCAAAAGGTACCTAGCTATAGCTGCTTGCGAGATCTAAAGTTGAGAACCACTGGGCACTAGTGAGAGCAGCCAAAGTCTCCTCAATACGCAGCAAGGATTAGGCATCCTTTCTGGTCTTGGCATTCACCAATCTGTAATCCACACAAAGTCTAATTTTTTCCAGTTTTCTTAAAAACAACCACAACAGGTGAAAAAAATGGACTACAACTTGGCCTTACCACCCCCCCCTTTCCAACAGCTCTGGAACATGAGTCTTGACTTGCTCATATTGTGAAGGGGGGAGGTGACAGTAGCATTGTTGCACTGGGGCCTCATCCTCCTGGTGGATCTCATGCTCCACTAATGTAGTTCACACAGGCAGTTGGCTCACTCCTGCCAAGGGTTCGAATAAAAATGATGGTAATGACAGATTGGCAGCAGAGGGACAGGTAGAACTGCCCGTCTACCTAGATGACTATGGAAGCTCAAAGTTTCAATGGATTGGCATTTTGCTAAGGTTTTTCTCCACCCTCTGTCAGCAGCTTGAAGGATAGGCGAGTCAAAAAGGTTCAAGCCAAACTGATCAAAGAGCAAACCATAACAGTGACGAATAATGTGCTTCCCATTAAGCCAAATCCAGCCATCAGCATTTCCACAGACTCAGTTGTGGGATCTTCAACCACTAGGACTCCAATCTTAGTCAGAGTTTGACCCAGGATGTTGACTGAGAGCTCCATATTTTTAAAGAAAGCTTCCTTGATTGTAATAACCATCTATCCAGTGTTCAATCAACAGGGAACTCTAACACCTTCCATACACACTTCTACAACTGGACAGTTTCCCACGAGACAAGAGGACTCTTTGACATCACGCTCAACTTAGTCTGGGTATCCCACTTCTGGCACTTGGCTCTCAGTTCCAGAGGGGCTTAGTTTTGCAACGGTTGAAATCTGAACCATCTCCCACCATCTGGCAACAAGAGACAGCATCAGTGGGTGATTGCATGCGATCTGGCTGTATGACTCGGTTTACTACAGCGATGGCAGATCGGCTTACCATCTGTGGAATCACAGGACCGAGTTGAGGGATTAGCAGCAACATTAACGTGACTGGGATGAAAATGGGAGAAAAATGCTAAATGGTGTCAAGTTGGACTTGCTGTCTACAGAGGGATGCTTTAATTTGAGCAACTTCATCTCCCCTTCACGCTGAGTGCATTGGACCAGTTGTAGCTGTGCCGCTATGTATGACTGTGAACAACTGTAGTTTTTAGTAAATACTGCAAACAGCTTCTCTGGCAAGTCTCTACATACTGGAGGGTAAAAGTTGACTTAATTTTTGGCACCACTCTTTAAATGATCCCTAATAAACAAAAACTGTTCAGTCAGAGATATCTGACCTGAAGACATTTACGTACTTCTTCGACCCATTGCTCTACCGTCAGCTGGTCAACAGACATTTTACCAGTGAACTTAGGACATTTTGTATCCTTTTGATACATACACATAGCGAATTCCAACAGCTTTATCTTGCAAATCTCTGCTGGATGCATTGTTTACAGTTGTTAAACAGTCAATCAATTCTCAGAAATTCAAAAAAAAAGGCTAAGAATGCAAGTAGATGTGTGTTTCATCTTAAGTCTGTTTGCAAAAGCAGGGCTTTCATGTGCACGTGATGTGTCTGCACAGGAGCTTGAAGTGGAAATGAAAGTTTTAGACACAAATTCTTGTTTAATCTCTAAGTGTTTTACTTATAAATGGAAAGTTCAAAACACCAAAAAAGCACAAAATATCAAACTAGAAAAAGTTAAATTTTAGCTGATTGCATTTTTGTTTTAACAAGTCTCTGTCCAGATCATCCCTTTAAGGACAAAGGATCTCAAGGCTGGGCTCAGATAAACAGGTCAGCATTATGGCAATGTTTGTTTTAGCCAGTTAACTTTAATTTTTCAATACCTGCAATGTATTTATTTATATCTTTTTTTCGTGTGCGTGTATTTTATGTGTTAAGACATTGGTTTTGCCAACCAGGCCTGCAAAAAATTTATCCAGACATTTTCTCGCAGTGTGACCAAAAATAAAGGAACACCATCTCCCTGTGATGCTGGAATAATCATTTCAGAGACATGTTTTACCCATGGAATTTCCTGGTTTCATAGTTGCTTTGTTGTGAGCTCAGTTGACATATTTTAGAAAACCAGAAAAACCAGATTTGTTACATGCAGCAAGTTTTCTGGAGGTTTCTCTTTCAGTGCTCGAATGAAGTTTTTTTTTCAGTTGACCTCAAAACACTCTTATGCCTTTTTTTGTTTTCTCTAGCAAATAAACACACAGATGGCAGCTGAGTGGCTCTTGTGATGGACATGTGTTGCTTTTACAATAGGTGTTTAATACTGTTTCCAGTGTGTTACACAAACCCCTTTTGTAATTGAAGCTGAACTTTATTTACTGAGTTTTAGCCGCACAGACTGAAAGGGGGTGGTGGGGGTGGATAATAACTCAAGGTGATTTATTAAGTATATCTATACACTCTCCCTGTGAGGGATATTGGAATGTTGACCCATCGCTTTAGGTCGTCATGTACATTTTTAAGTAATGGTTTATAGGTTAATTACACAAAGACTGGATGAGTAAGTGACACCTACATGTTTAATATTCCCTGACTTCAACAGTATATTTAAAGTTGGTTCCACATTACCAATGAGCTGTAATAGCACTAATTTGCTCCAGTTAATGTAGTACTCAGAGATTGATGAAAATGTGTCAACCATTGTCATTGCTCTGGAGATGGAAGATTCTGAATTTGGATGAAGAGTAATACATCATCTGCACAAAGACTTATTTTGTGAAGGATGTTTTTTGTTTTAATTTCCTCTGTATCTTCATTTTGTCTTATGGCTGCAGCTAAGGGTTTATCAAACAAACATGCAAACTTGCCAGATGTCTCTTCATTTGTTCTGATAGATGCACTTGAACTGTAATACAACAATCCAATCCAATCAGTGAACAGGTTTCCAAATCCACAGGAAGTTTCTTTTTACTGTTTTGTCTTATGCAAAACAAGAAAAAGAAACTTTCGTTTCACCCTATCAAATACTTTTTCAACATCTAATGAAATGATGGTGGTTTCTGTTTTTTTAATAGAGGTGAAATAAGTTAATACGTCTTTAAATGTGCATTGTCAGTTGAATGTCTTCTTTTAATAAATCCAGTCTGATCACAATGAATGATGTAAGGAGTTATCTTCTCTAGTCTTTTGCTACTGCGTTACATATTATTTTTAGGTCCCATCTCTCTGATCATTGGTCAGTGAGATGGGACAGTAGCTGGAAGGCAGGAGGGGATCTTCTTTGCTTTTATTAGACGAAAAAGGGATATTTTGCCTCTCATTACTGCTTTTGCTGCCTCCCAAAGAACACACTGTGAAATATCCAGGCTATCATTTGTTTCTATGAAGATGTCCCCTTCTCTTTTAAAGAAATAAATGTTTTGGTCTTTAAGCAAAGATGGATTAAACCTCCAGTTTAAAAAAAAAAAGATTAGATATGTTCTTAGAGCTAGTAATGAAGACTGGTGAATGATCACTGATAACTATTCACTATCTGAGTATTGAACGAGAGACAACATGCAACCTTTGGTGTTTTAGTGACAGGAGCACCAAGCGTCACAGAGACCTCATTTCTCTTTATGCCCGCTGACAGTTTGTGCTGATTGTCTGCTTTGCTGTTTCTCAGCTGAACTGAGTCTGTGGAGTTCTGGGTCTAGGACCAGGTTGAGGTCTCCTCTTAAGAGAATGGAGGAGTCAGAGTGAACTAACAGCAATGTGAAAATTCAGAAAAAAAAGGAGGGGTCATCCAACATTTGGGCCATAAATACTGGCAGTGCATTACTATGTGTTTGCATTTAATATGTTTATTACATATCTGCTTTCTGGATCTGACACAGTGTCAGTACGTCTAAATGCATCAGTGAACTGACATTGGATTTTTTTTGCTAAGGCTTTCATAGCCCCCCTGGCTGGGTTGTTCCTCTGTCTGTGGTAGGCGTGGCATGATATGTCAGCTCTTCTGCCCGGCTTTACATTCAGTGACACTGTTGTTTAGTGTTACACGTTTAATCAAATCTGTTACACACAGCAAGCCTCTGTGAAGAATGTGCTATGCAGTTGCATGAATGCCCCTTCATCGTATGTATTCACACAGAAATACCTGTTTTCTTTATCTACTGCTTACTGGCACTTGTCCACCACCTATAGTCCGAAGAGGCTTTATGCCAAACCTCTAAACAATGCAAAACTCGCTAATCTTGCTCCAGGCTTTTTCTTCACAGCTCTTATCTTGATATATAAAAGACTTGGAGACATAATTATGGCTGTGTTTTGAAAAGGACGGTATCCTATCAATATCAAGTTCAGCTCTCAGATTGGCCAAAGTTCAGCTGTTTGGCATTTAAGCAGTCGAAAGTTCAGCTGGTTGAACTTAGCAATAAGTGGACGTAGCGTTACGTGGACGTAGCGTTACGTGGACGTAGCGTTACGGGGGTGTAGCGTTACATGGGCGTAGCGTTACGTGGACTTAGCATTAAGTGGACGTAGCGTTACGTGGTCGTAGAGTTACGTGGGCATAGTGTTATGTGGGCATAGTGATAAGTAGACATAGTGATATTTGGATGTAGCAATAAATGGATGTAGCTATACATGGATGTAGCGACACGTAGATGTAGCGATAAAAGGACGTAGCAATACGTGGACGTAGCAATAACAGGACGTAGTGACACCTTGACATAGTGATATGTCAATGTAGCGTTATGTTGCGATACGTGGTCATGGCGATATGTGGTCGTGGCGATACATGGACATAGCAATACGCATACGTAGCATTGTGTAAACATAGCGATACGTGGACATAGTGATACGAGGACATGGTGTCCCGTGGACGTAAGTGGACGTAACGATACATGAATGTAGCCATAAACGGACATAGATATACGTGGGCAAAGCATTACGTGGACATAGTGTTACATGGACGTGGACATAAATGGACAAAGCGGAACGTGGACATAGCAATAAATAGACATAGAGATACGTGGACATAGCAATAAGAGGACTTAGCGATACCTTGACGTAGCGATACGTGAACGTAGTGATACGTGGGCATGGTGATACATGGACGTAGCGATACGTATACCTAGCATTACGTAAACAAAGCGCAACATACACAAACCAATACGTGGACACGTGGTGTTTGTTGTATGTTCATGTATTTTTGTTGTGTGTTCACGTCTGTTTATTGTGTGTTGATGACTGTTTCTTGCGTGTTCATGTCTGTTTGTTGTGTGTTCATGTACTTTTGTAGTGTGTTCATGTCTGTTGTTGTGTGTTCATGTCTGTTTGTTGTGTGTTCATGTCTGTTTGTTGTGTGTTCATGTCTGTTTGTTGTGTGTTCATGTCTGGTTGTTGTGTGTTCATGTCTGTTGTTGTGTATTCATGTCTGTTGTTGTGTGTTCATGTCTGTTGTTGTGTATTCATGTCTGTTTGTTGTGTGTTCATGTCTTTTTGTTGTGTGTTCATGTATGTTTGTTGTGTATTCATGTCTGTTGTTGTGTGTTCATGTCTGTTTGTTGTGTGTTCATGTCTGTTTGTTGTGTGTTCATGACTTTTGTTGTGTCGTCATGTCTGTTGTTGTGTATTCATGTCTGTTGTTGTGTGTTCATGTCTGTTTGTTGTGTGTTCATGTCTGTTTGTTGTGTGTTCATGACTTTTGTTGTGTCGTCATGTCTGTTGTTGTGTGTTCGTGTCTGTTGTTGTGTGTCGTGGTTTTTAAAAAGGCTCTTGTTTAAGTCAGAACTAAAAGGTGTTTGTGTGTCTGGAGAGAGTGTGAGCTGACACATGCATGACTTGGTAACTGATTTGTGGTTTGCACTCACTTCGACCATGAGATAATTTGAGGTAGTTCTAAAACAGAACCACTTTGGTCTCATTTTATCACAGATGTAAACCTGATGATGAAACTTGAACTTGGTTCTCAGCAGGTCGAGCTTTTTTCACTTTAGTACATGAAACACCAGCATTTGTCTCAAAGGTAAACAGGTTCTGGTGTCTGTCTGTTAATTATGATTTTGCCGCCTGTCTAAAAGACGGGTTCATATTTATAAGCTTGTCGCCCCGGCTGCATGTGGGAGGAGCTACTGCCAAATGTTTTTAGCCTGATTGCTATATGGAGAGAGGTGTCTGTGTTTATCTCATTTACAGTGCATGCTGGACAGATGATGCTGAGAGATCAGGTTTATTCATTTTGAAGGACTCTACAAAAGCATTGGAGATCACGTCTCCATGTCTGGGTTGATGAGATCATTCTCTCGTAGCAGTGAGCTTCACTCCAGCTGCGAGAGATGAATGACGGCCGCCTCCACCATGTTCCCGTCTCCCTCTGAGCCGGTTTGAAGGCTTGTTGTCTCACATTAACCCAAGAGGGAAAAATAAAAACAGGAAGAAACTGTGGGGACGTCTTTTATCATTGATTGTATAGTTAAGGCTAAAATGAGCCGGTTTAGAATGACATCTTCTCACCAAGGAGCTGTTAAGACAAAACCACACTTCAGTTTCATCTGAAAGGAAACAAGAATATGCCTGACAAAGAAGGGTTTTTTCAGGTGTTTTATTTCAAAAAGGTCGTACAACAATACATAGTTAAATATTTAAATAAAATCGTTGCTTTCCTTTATCAAAGATAACAGCAGACGCTCCCTCAGCTCAGATTTTTGTCCCAGATAAAAGGAAAAAATCAGTTAGCTGCAGAAGTGAGTCTTTGAACATCAGCTGCAGCTAAAGCAGAAAAAAAGTAGTGTTTTGTAAAAAAATTAATGCACCTGATGTCTCTGCATGGCTTTTCTCCATGTTACATCACAGAGATACAGAAACATATTGTTTCTTCTTTCAAATGACTACATGTAGAAGAGTTTTAATCTCACAGTTTTGTCAAACTCATCTGTTCAGTTTCCATTTTCAGTAACAGCTGACATTATAGTGACCCACCAGAAATATTCCCCCTGAGAAGAACTACATTGAACAAATATTGTAGAATGTAGAATGCAAGTTCAAATAAAGCTTTTTACACTCTGGTATAAAAGTGTTTTTTTGGTACATAAATGTGAAAACTCCACATTTCCAGAAGATGAACGCTCGTGATCAGGAGGGGCTGAAGAGAAAGTCATAATCAGAACCAACTTAATCTGGGAGAAGTTCTGCACCAAAAAAGACCAGCGTTTCATTCTCAATGACCAAGTCTGGTCGGTTTGTTTTCACTTTCAGCTTTGTGTTTTCACTCAAATAAAACAGGGCAGACGTGTAGAGGGTTTTTATACACTCCCCTGTTTCTTTGCCACATTTTGCGAAATCTTTAGCTTGAAGAATATCGTCAGGTTTACTATACTCTTTGGACAGCTTGATCACGGAGCAGTGGAGGAGCTGGTTTTCACTCTTATCAGAGAGTCTGAAGGCGACCTGCAGGAACACTCTGTAAAAGCCATCTCTTGGCACCACCAGATTGCCGTCAATGTAATCAAAGCCTCCGTTGTGGAAAGCATTTCCAAGTTTAGTCTCCCACTGAAGGTGTTCCCCAATGGTCCGATTAACTGGAGCTAAAAAGAGAAAACAAGGATTTTAACGCTCGACTCTTCTCACCATTTTCAACACTCCAACTTCCAACACAGTTTGGATTTGATCATAAAAAAAATCCTTGAGTCTGAGGACATCGCTCTAAGTGTACACATCCGTGTTTCCGACCGTCACGTATACTCATGAGCTGTGGTTGGTGAGCACATGGTACCGTGTTGAGTACCAGTGTTGAGGTCACCCTCGGAGGCAGTAGGTGCAGCTTAGCCATTTGTCACGGTTCAGTCCTGCACCTTCACTTCCAGCCTCCTGTGCTGAGTCCTTTTTATTGTGCTCCAGCTGCATTCACACTATTTAAGGTGCTGCTAGTTCATTCAGTCAGCTCACGTTCCAGTAAGTCACAGCCAAGTCTTCTTTTGCCTTTTCATGCTCAGCACCTGTTCTGGCCTCGACTGAGTGTCAGCCTAGCCCTTCTGGAAGTTCCTGCCTGTATTTCTCCTCCTCTGTTTTTGCCTTGGAGAGTGTGGACTGTTTGGGGTTCTCACTGAGACGCCGCTCCACATCAGTCATCACCTGCCAACAGAATTTCAGCTCCCACCTCTTCAGCCTTGGGGAAGCCTGGACACCTTCCTAGTGGGGTGTGTGTGTGTGTGTGTGTGTGTGTGCGGGGGTGTGTGTGTGTGTGTGTGTGTCCTACAACAGAGCACCGACATCCTGGAGAGATGGTGTCTCTCAGCTAAACTCTGAAATCCTTGGGTTTCCTTTGGAAAAGTTAAGAGGTATCTAGGATTCTCCAGTTATTTTTAGAACGTAACCTCCACAATAAAAGAGGGGACACTGTTTATAACTAACTTTATTTTGACATGAAGGAAAAGCAGATTAAGATATTTCTAACACCAGAATGCCCTGGGTAAACCTGCACACACGACAGACTTATCAAGCATACTGTTCCAGGGCCTGAAATTCACTTTGTTAAATGAGGGGGTCCCCTTCACTTGCTTCTCTTGGGGGGTGGGGGATATTACTTGTGAGCATCATTCTCCCCCTCTATACTGTCATAATAACGAGTGGATGTTTCCTGATGTCGTTTCCTGATGCTGTTTTTCTGTTTTGACCCTAACAACACAGGGTTTATGGAGAAAACTAGTTGTCAACATAAAACTCTGTCTAGGAAGAAATTCTACCACTTTGGAGATTCAACATCTACCATGACCTCAGACAGCGACAGCCATGCTGACTAGTGACCTCCTCCACTGGTCATTGCGGCTGCATCAGTGTTCATCTTTTCTCTCATCCATGTTTGGCTTTCCCTGTTCTTGGTCTCATCCTGTGTTGAAATGACATCCATGTTCAAAGAAAACTGCTCATGTGACCTCTGTCTTTGCAAAGTTGGCATCAGAAATGATCCAAACTATTGACATTTCTTCTGTCAGTCATCTGTTTCTCCTCTTTGATCCTTACCAATCCTAGGGCTGGGCCGTACGACCAAAAAATCTCATCTCTGATTTTCTCCCTGCTTTACTTCCCTTAACAAAAAGTACAAATGACAGAAAATATTTTAATATATAAAGTAAAACTATATTATTTTAACATTTTCTGGAGAGAATTACTTTTTTTCATTAAATGACATCAAAGTGAATCATAATTGCATGAACGTGTTTTTGGACATCTAACTGTAAACTCAAATTCAACCATGCAGAGAAAACAAGAACACTTTTACTAAAGGGGAGCAGACCGACAGAAAATGGACTTCTTCCTAATTCTGCCTCCAGTTGATTCATTTTATATGAAGTCATAACAACAACATCCAAAAAACATTCAAGTGATTCTTGCCAAGATGCAGCAATCTTGTGTGGGGGGGGCTGCTTTTTCAGCTCAACACCACCTCTGTAATGTTACAGACTACGAATAAAGTTCCATACAAAGTGGATTTGTGCCTGTTCTTATATTTCTAAAATGCAGTTTTTTATCAATGTCCTATGAAATTATTTTCTTGTATTTTTATCCGCCTCGCCTTAAATCCCGCATGTCCACACCTGCGCTGTGCGAGAGCCGGGCGGGCTAGCCTTACTGCGAACAACTTCCTCGTTGCAGTCCTACTCTTTTTTCTGATTTTGAAGTTGCGATACAAACTGGTGGATTATTAGGCATTCATTTTATGCAGGAATTTCCCGCATTATTGGAGCTCAGTTTGCAGGAATTAATTTTAATGTGCGATTCCCACAATCCCGCAGTGAAATTTGGGCCCTGTGTACATATTTCATCATACTGCAGCCTAACATGCTCTGTTAGCTGTAAAAACTTGTTTACTATCCAGTAACAAAAATTCAGAAGATAAGGATGCAGTGTGAAAATGATCACATGACAGTGCTGTAGTCGGAGCACAAACAAGGAAGTCCATCCAACACAGGTAATCGGAGCAGCAATTAGTCGAGTTTAGGGTTTATTGTGTATCTTAGTGAACCATAATAAAGTCCAAAGTCTGAGAAGGTGGAATCATAAATGTTAAACTAGAATCACTTTTACTAGGCTCCTCAAAACAAAGACAGCTTTCATACCTATATAAATATCTACACTTATATTTGTTCAGGCCCCAAGGCCATGTGTATCCTGCAGCCATCTGGACACGGATTTTTAAGCAATCACCTTAACAACGCTCCCAGCAACTGTAAAGACTAGCGATTCACTTTCCCCTTCAATGATGTCACGCATAGTTCGGTTTTAAAGCAGTGTAGCTTCCCTAGTAAAGATCTACGTAAGTTTTACATGATTGTGCACTCATCGATGATTTCTAATTTGAATGTCTGTTTTTGTGGCCGGAGCAGAATCTTCAGACAGCTGCCCTTCAAACACACAACTCCTTCTTCTTTAAGGCATTTTGCTGTGACAGATTCAGTCTTCTAAAATATTGACAAGATCCTGCAGAAATCCTTCAGTCTTTAGTCTTGTTGTGATTCAAACACATTTGCTTTTAAGTAGGATGAATAAAGCTCCAAAAAAAAACACAGTTATATCAACAGTCTGACGGTGGTAAAAAATCAAGCCACCAGTAGGTCCAGCTGTGCAGGAGTAAGAACAGTGGCTTCAGTACAACAGCAGCATTTGGATAAAGGTCAGGGGTTCAGTGTGCCAGCGTTGTTTACCTGTAAGCATGGCCCTTGGGAACTTGCTCTTGTCCTGGCTCTGAAGTTTGTCTGTCGGGGAAGAACAGAAACAGCTGGTTTACTGCAGAACAGAGCAGCTGCAGCAGCTTTCAGTCGGATTGTTGAGCTGTGGAAATGTTTACCTGGAGAAAGGATGACCTGCAGAGGTCCGGCCTGAGGACAAGAACACAATCAGCATCACCAGTGCAACAAACACACAACACTTCAGCAACTGATGACAAGACACTTCACTGAAAATGATGGAAGGACTCTGGGTCATCAGGGCTAACTCGTCATGCACATCTGGTTTCACTCTGGCTGTGGGAACTGGATGATGTCATGGGTTGCAGAAGGACCGAGGAATACGGAGAACTGGGAGTGGTGGTTTTGAAAACGTTCTAGTACATCAACATAAATGACTTTCAAAGTGTTTTTCACACATGAAGCTGGAACCAGTTTTTCAAGTTCCAACCACACGTGTAAAATAAAGTTTACAACTGACTTGTGAATCGGCTGAAAATGTCTTTTAGAGAAAGATCATGAGCACTGGTTCTGGTGTCACGCGTCCTGTTGGACTGTTCTGATCCAAAGTACGACAGCAGCAGTGTTAGCTCAACAGCTCAACAGGCTGCTGTGAAATCACTGCACTTTCCGAGCCAAAACAGATGCAAATGCGTCTGGATCCAGTTCTGATAGAGGTTCTACTCGATCCGACTGCCAGGAAAAGGTGGATCAGACAGACAGCCACACTGCTTCAACTAAAAACTTCACAGATTCTGTCTGAGCCTCTGCTCTGTCTAAAAGCGCCATGAATGGTTCCATAACAGGCCATGAATGGCTCCATAACGCGCCATAAAGGGTTCCATTACGCACCATGAACTGGTTCCATAACGCGCCATGAACTAGTTCCATAACACGCCATGAATGGCTCCATTACGCGCCATGAAATGGTTCCATAACGCACCATGAACTGGTTCCATAACGCACCATGAACTGGTTCCATAACGCACCATGAACTGGTTCCATAACGCACCATGAACTGGTTCCATAACGCGCCATGAATGGCTCCATAATGCCCCATGAACTGGTTCCATAATGCGCCATGAACTGGTTCCATAACGCGCCATGAACTGGTTCCATAACGCGCCATGAAATAGCTCCATAACGCGCCATGAACTGGTTCCATAACGCTCCATGAACTGGTTCCATAACGCGCCATGAACTGGTTCCATAATGCTTCATGAACTGGTTCCATAACGCGCCATGAAATAGCTCCATAACGCGCCATGAACTGGTTCCATAACGCTCCATGAACTGGTTCCATAACGCGCCATGAACTGGCTCCATAATGCTTCATGAACTGGTTCCATAACGCGCCATGAACTGGTTCCATAACGCGCCATGAACTGGTTCCATAACGCACCATGAACTAGTTCCATAACGCGCCATGAACTGGTTCCATAATGCTTCATGAACTGGTTCCATAACGCGCCATGAACTGGTTCCATAACGCGCCATGAACTGGTTCCATAACGCACCATGAACTAGTTCCATAACGCGCCATGAACTGGTTCCATAACGCGCCATGAACTGGTTCCATAACGCACCATGAACTAGTTCCATAACGCGCCATGAACTGGTTCCATAATGCTTCATGAACTGGTTCCATAACGCACCATGAACTGGTTCCATAACGCGCCATGAACTGGTTCCATAACGCGCCATGAACTGGTTCCATAACGCGCCATGAACTAGTTCCATAACGCGCCATGAACTGGTTCCATAACGCGCCATGAACTAGTTCCATAACGCGCCATGAACTGGTTCCATAATGCCCCATGAACTGGTTCCATAATGCCCCATGAACTGGTTCCATAATGCGCCATGAACTGGTTCCATAACGCGCCATGAACTGGTTCCATAACGCGCAATGAACTAGTTCCATAACGCGCCATGAACTGGTTCCATAATGCGCCATGAACTGGTTCCATAATGCGCCATGAACTAGTTCCATAACGCGCCATGAATGGCTACATAACGCGCCATGAAGTGGTTCCATAACGCCCCATGAATGGCTCCATAACGGGCCATGAACTGGTTCCATAACGCGCCATGAACTGGTTGCATAACGCGCCATGAACTAGTTCCATAATGCCCCATGAACTGGTTCCATAATGCGCCATGAACTGGCTCCATAATGCGCCATGAACTAGTTCCATAACGCGCCATGAACTGGTTCCTTAATACGCCATGAATGGTTCCATAACGCGCCATGAATGGCTCCATAACGCCCCATGAATGGCTCCATAACGCGCCATGAACTGGTTCCGTAGCGCGCCATGCACTGGTTCCATGACACACCATGAACTAGTTCCATAACGCCCCATGAATGGATCCATAATGCCCCATGAATGACTCCATAACGCATCATGAATGGCTCCATAATGCCCCATGAACTGGTTCCATAATGCGCCATGAACTGGCTCCATAATGCGCCATGAACTGGTTCCGTAGCGCGCCATGCACTGGTTCCATGACACACCATGAACTAGTTCCATAACGCGCCATGAATGGCTCCATAACGCCCCATGAATGGCTCCATAACGCCCCATGAATGGCTCCATAACGCCCCATGAATGGCTCCATAACGCCCCATGAATGGCTCCATAATGCCCCATGAATGGCTCCATAATGCCCCATGAATGGCTCCATAACGCCCCATGAATGGCTCCATAACGCCCCATGAATGGCTCCATAACGCCCCATGAATGGCTCCATAATGCCCCATGAATGGCTCCATAACGCACCATGAATGGCTCCATAATGCCCCATGAACTGGTTCCATAATGCGCCATGAACTGGCTCCATAATGCGCCATGAACTAGTTCCATAACGCGCCATGAACTGGTTCCTTAATACGCCATGAACTGGTTCTATAATGGGCCATGAATGGTTCCATAACGCGCCATGAACTGGTTCCATAACGCACCATGAATGGCTCCATAACGCCAAATGAATGGCTCCATAACGCGCCATGAACTGGTTCCGTAGCGCGCCATGCACTGGTTCCATGACACACCATGAACTAATTCCATAACGCCCCATGAATGGATCCATAATGCCCCATGAATGGCTCCATAACGCACCATGAATGGCTCCATAATGCCCCATGAACTGGTTCCATAATGCGCCATGAACTGGCTCCATAATGCGCCATGAACTAGTTCCATAACGCGCCATGAACTGGTTCCTTAATACGCCATGAACTGGTTCTATAATGGGCCATGAATGGTTCCATAACGCGCCATGAACTGGTTCCATCACGCGCCATGAATGGCTCCATATCGCACCATGAATGGCTCCATAATGCCCCATGAACTGGTTCCATAATGCGCCATGAACTGGCTCCATAATGCGCCATGAACTGGTTCCATAATGGGCCATGAATGGCTCCATAATGCCCCATGAACTGGTTCCATCACGCGCCATGAATGGCTCCATATCGCACCATGAATGGCTCCATAATGCCCCATGAACTGGTTCCATAATGCGCCATGAACTGGCTCCATAATGCGCCATGAACTAGTTCCATAACGCGCCATGAACTGGTTCCTTAACGCACCATGAATGGCTCCATAACGCCCCATGAATGGCTCCATAACGCGCCATGAACTGGTTCCGTAGCGCGCCATGCACTGGTTCCATGACACACCATGAAATAGTTCCATAACGCCCCATGAATGGATCCATAATGCCCCATGAATGACTCCATAACGCATCATGAATGGCTCCATAATGCCCCATGAACTGGTTCCATAATGCGCCATGAATGACTCCATAACGCCAAATGAATGGCTCCATAACGCGCCATGAACTGGTTCCGTAGCGCGCCATGCACTGGTTCCATGACACACCATGAACTAATTCCATAACGCCCCATGAATGGATCCATAATGCCCCATGAATGGCTCCATAACGCACCATGAATGGCTCCATAATGCCCCATGAACTGGTTCCATAATGCGCCATGAACTGGCTCCATAATGCGCCATGAACTAGTTCCATAACGCGCCATGAACTGGTTCCTTAATACGCCATGAACTGGTTCTATAATGGGCCATGAATGGTTCCATAACGCGCCATGAATGGCTCCATATCGCACCATGAATGGCTCCATAATGCCCCATGAACTGGTTCCATAATGCGCCTTGAACTGGCTCCATAATGCGCCATGAACTGGTTCCATAATGGGCCATGAATGGCTCCATAATGCCCCATGAACTGGTTCCATCACGCGCCATGAATGGCTCCATATCGCACCATGAATGGCTCCATAATGCCCCATGAACTGGTTCCATAATGCGCCATGAACTGGCTCCATAATGCGCCATGAACTGGTTCTATAATGGGCCATGAATGGTTCCATAACGCGCCATGAACTGGTTCCATCACGCGCCATGAATGGCTCCATATCGCACCATGAATGGCTCCATAATGCCCCATGAACTGGTTCCTTAATGCGCCATGAACTGGCTCCATAATGCGCCATGAACTGGTTCCATAATGGGGCATGAATGGCTCCATAATGCCCCATGAACTGGTTCCATCACGCGCCATGAATGGCTCCATATCGCACCATGAATGGCTCCATAATGCCCCATGAACTGGTTCCATAATGCGCCATGAACTGGCTCCATAATGCGCCATGAACTGGTTCCATAATGGGCCATGAATGGTTCCATAACGCGCCATGAACTGGTTCCATCACGCGCCATGAATGGCTCCATATCGCACCATGAATGGCTCCATAATGCCCCATTAACTAGTTCCATAACGCGCCATGAACTGGTTCCTTAATGCGCCGTGAACTGGTTCTATAATGGGCCATGAATGGTTCCATAACGCGCCATGAACTGGTTCCATAACGGGCCATGAATGGCTCAAATGGCTCCATCACGCGCCATGAATGGCTCCATAATGCCCCATGAACTGGTTCCATAATGCGCCATGAACTGGCTCCATAATGCACCATTAACTAGTTCCATAACGCGCCATGAACTGGTTCCTTAATGCGCCGTGAACTGGTTCTATAATGGGCCATGAATGGTTCCATAACGCGCCATGAACTGGTTCCATATCGCACCATGAATGGTTTCCATAATGCCCCATGAACTGGTTCCATAATGCGCCATGAACTGGCTCAATAATGCGCCATTTACTAGTTCCATAACGCGCCATGAACTGGTTCCTTAATGCGCCGTGAACTGGTTCTATAATGGGCCATGAATGGTTCCATAACGCGCCATGAACTGGTTCCATAACGGGCCATGAATGGCTCAAATGGCTCCATCACGCGCCATGAATGGCTCCATAATGCCCCATGAACTGGTTCCATAATGCGCCATGAACTGGCTCCATAATGCACCATTAACTAGTTCCATAACGCGCCATGAACTGGTTCCTTAATGCGCCGTGAACTGGTTCTATAATGGGCCATGAATGGTTCCATAACGCGCCATGAACTGGTTCCATATCGCACCATGAATGGTTTCCATAATGCCCCATGAACTGGTTCCATAATGCGCCATGAACTGGCTCAATAATGCGCCATTTACTAGTTCCATAACGCGCCATGAACTGGTTCCTTAATGCACCATGAACTGGTTCCTTAATGCGCCGTGAACTGGTTCTATAATGGGCCATGAATGGTTCCATAACGCGCCATGAATGGCTCCATAACGCGCCATGAACTGGTTATATAATGGGCCATGAATGGCTCCATCACGTGCCATGAACTGGCTCCATAAGACGCCATGAATGGCTCAAATGGCTCCATCACGCGCCAAGAATGGCTCCATAACGCGCCATGAATGGTTCCAAGCAGGCCACGAAGGCTCCATAACGCGCCGCGTGAGCGTAAACAGACGGAAAGTGAAAGATTTTCCTGCTGATTTGTATCTTTCATTTGCCCCTTTAGTTGTCCAGGATTCGTGTCCTCGGCCTTGGCGCGCGTGTAAACTCAGAAACAGACGTGGACACCCTGAGCCCGGTCCAGCGCGCAAACACCTGCAGATTCCGAAAGAAAAGACTCACCTGCTCGTAATGGGGCGCGCACTTGTCCCTCTGGAGCCCAACGATGAGCAGCAGAAGCAGAGCCGCAGACAGGAGCAGCAGCAGCGCCAGCAGCAGCAGCAGCAGCGCCAGCAGCGGCGGCGGCGCAGTGCGCCACTGCCAGCGACTCCTGCGGGGCTGATCGCCGCGCTCCCCGCGCAGTCCTTCCTCCGCGCAGACGCATTCCTGCTCCATGCTGTCGGCTCCCCCCTCGTTGATTAGCTGCTGTTTGACGCTCAGCATCTCCTTTAGTAGAGGACGGTCGCCCACGTTCACAGTCTCGGTGCAGGCGAGTTTCACTGAAGGAACTTCCTGTTTCTAGAGGTTGTCCCTGAGTGGAGGTGGGCGCACAGCCTCAGCCCAGAGAGCAGCAGACGCAGACATACTCCAATGGGTCAGGTGAGACCCCCAGGCTGACTCATCCACGCCGGTAGAAAAAAGAAAAGTTGATGCTGAAAAACTCCAAATTGAGGCCGCTCCTGACATGCGCAGACAGGACTCCCCTCTGCTGGCAGGTGGGAGGGAGGGGGGCTCTCTGCTCTATGTCCAGCCTCTTCTTCAGGTGACATTTCAGAGAGGGATGGGGGTTGCTGGCTTAGGGTGCAGGGTTGAACCCCCCTGCAGTCTTCTACCATGGGAGAAGGCTGCAGGGCATGAAGGGTGTCCGACCCCTGCCGGCCTGAAGCCCCCGCTCTCCCGAAGGCAGAGGATCCAGTAGAGGTCCCTCAGACATGACATGTTCAGTTATAAGATTGGTGTAGAATTCTAAAATGTATTAATGCAATTCCAAACTTTAAGAACTCCAACTGGTCTCTAAGAATGTGGGATTTAAGCTTCTTCATGAAGCACAATAAGCCACTAGCAGCAGATTAAACCTTTTACAAGCTTTTTCATCAGCTATATGACAAGATACAAATAGAAACAAAAACATACTTGACTAAAACAAATGAGACAAAACTACACCCCTACTGTTGATAGGAATTGTTAGCACTTTTCTTCTAAATCAAGGAGCCACAACGATAGGATAAGGAGCCCTGTTTTTCTCTGGAGCCTCTCTTTGGAGATTGTGGCAAAGATGTTTCCTGAGAGGATGTGTTCATGATATGTCAAATCCAAATGATGTGTGTCCATAAAGGCAGATCTTTTCTGAGAACAAGTTTCCCCTCCGTGTTCAGGCTGCAGTAAGAGTGTCTGAGGACATGCTCTCCAGTGTCTCTGTGAGTCAGAAAGGCTTCACTTTTCCCCTGCAGATCTGGTTGCTACACACCCACACAACAGCGCCTTTAGTGCTGGCAGCTCTACACCATCACATGACCACTTCAGTGAATATGCCACACTGCAGAAGAAAAATCTTACAACAGCTGGAAGAACACAAGTCTGACAGTGTTTGTGTGGAAGAGATTCCTGCAGATCAGCAGAAGCAGAATAATCAGTGAAGCTACACATAAACGGGAGACCAGAAGTCCTTTAATCTGAATGTTTTGGGATAATCTGAATATTTTGGATAATCTGAATGAGATCAGCTTTGGTTCTGGTTTAGATCAGAATGTCAGAGTTGTAGAAACACCAGTCAGTCTGTATCTCCACTAACAACCAGGTTGTAGAAGTTGACCTTGCGATTTGTGACCTGAATGCCCAAAATTCCCCAAATCTCAGTTTCTTCTGAATCAGAAATTGCAGCACTAGGAAAGTAAAAGCGGAAACTGGCTGCAGTGAGAAGAGTGACAGACAGGCCTCTTCAGCACCACACGCTGCTCACCTGAGAACACAGGATGTGGAGACATGAGAGGAGCTGCTGGAGGCTCAGTCTGTTTGGACACAACACACAGGCTACATCTGGACCCGTGTGATTCCTGACATGACTGCAGTCATGTTGGACTGGTGCTGTTGTCATGTAAGAACATGTAAGAACTGACATGGTGACGGAGCAAAAAATGCCTTAAAACCAAAGAATCCTGTTTTGCTTTGCTTCATGACATTGAGCTATGCCAGCAGTTTCAGTGTCACAGTCTTCACATTGTTCTGAGGACAGCTGCTTTTACTTTTATCTTCAGCTCCTTTCAAGTAACTCAAGATTCTCTATGACGTGACGTAACCACATAACCGTGGTGGTGGTGACATCACACTAATGACTGGCTGTCTACTGTCAGCTTCACACTTTAGTTCCACACGTTTTTCCAGTTTGAGATTTAGTTCTATGAAAAATAACAGAGAAAACTATTTTTGAGATCACATGGATGAGTCCAGGGCCTCATAACCTGAGAGTTTTCCTGTCTGAAAAAGTAAGCAGAATCAAATGTGTTTCTATATATATGTATGAAAAACTCAGGTGTCCAGCAGCACTCGTGCTCCTTTCACCATTCAGAACCTGCATGTTCTCACTAAGGGTTTAATGATTTGTCTTAAAGATGGGAATCATGTCATAGTTAATGGTTGATATGATTCATATCGAACGATTCTCTGATCTAAATTAGATCTTCATCCAAACCTTCAACAGTGAGATTCAGAGATCAATTCCTGCTACTGAACAGTGACGTTTTCCAGATTCTTGTGTTTCTTCAAGATAATCAAGTGTAAATAAATATGTGTACAAACAAACAAGTAAACAAGAATGAATGTCAAATCCATTCACATTTGAGTTTGATAAAGTTCATTCCACTGTTGTTTTTCCACATCAGAATAATCCAAAGGAACATTATTAGAACATTCTAGAACACTATATGGTCACATGACTGTAAATTTAAAGTGTTTCCATACATTGGACTGGAATCTGTTTTACTGCATCACGTGTTTGTCTGCTGTGACGGTCATTTTTATCTAATAGTAAAATAAATCTACCATGTCTCAATCCAGATGGTATTTTCCAGTATTAATTTTATTATTTCTCTCGCTTTGAAATGATTTTATAATAGTTTAGGTTGGTTGGATGAACAGCTTACCTCAGACAGATTGATCTGGTTGGAACGTATCAAAACCCATTCATGGATTGAGTATATTAATCGTTACACCTCTAGTTCAAACGTTTATCACAGATCATCATGTTCTGAACCTTTACATCCATCTGCTGTTTACTCGTTTATTCTTCCACTGCCGAGTCGCTCCGTCCATCGGAGCTTCATCTGTCAGACGATGCTGCTCGTTCCTCTGAGACCCGACAGACAAAGTCACAGACAAGAGTCAAACCCGGGTTTATTGGAGAGTGCAGCTTAAAAAAAGAAAAAGAAAAAAGCTGGGGGGCAGCACCACCCTGTAGAGGGTGGAGGGCCTGCAGCCTGCTGAGTGACAGTGCACAACATGACAGTACAATGACAGTGCTATTTAATTTCACCTGTACATCAACCAGAATAGTATTTACAGTGGTCACATGGGGGAGGGGCCAGTACCTGAGGAGTCATGATAACCGCTGTCAATCATACACTAGAAAAGGAAGAAACACGCCCAGGAAGCAGTGGCCCAGTTGACACACAGGAAGCCAGAACCGCCCCTGGACTCTGGACCAGGACTCCTGCCCCTCCTGCCAAGCCTCACCGGTCTCCATAACAATGCAGTTGTATCTATGCTGGGCACATAAAACAGCCCCTAAACCCCCCCACACCGTATGAGCTTTGACGAGAGCGCTTTGTTGTGCTGAGGTAGGCAGCAGAGAGCGGATTCAACCACAGGGATGGACGTCCTGACGGCCACCTGCCCAACACTACAGGTGACCAGAAGCAGCAGAGATGTCACGACCCTTTGTGGCAGCAGGTTCCCACTAGCACCCCCCAGCCCACCCCCCAGCACACCAACTGGACTAGAAAGCAAACTGGCTCAGTCATCAGACGCTCCGTGTGCAGCATGTCTGCAGAGACCAAATAAATAACAGAATACAAATTCTTTTAAATAACAATCATTGTCTCGGCTCAGGATCCGCTGATCAAAGTGAGGGTCCAATGTCTGAACAGGTCAAACGCCGGCGAGTCTGAGCCTCCATGATTTGAGCGGCAGCGCCCTCTGCAGGCTCAGCTACCCACGTCTTAGGATCCTTGGTCGCAGTTTGACAGAAATCACACGAAGAGGACAAATGTCTCCTGATGTTTGATCATATCAGCTGGACCGCCAAGCAGCTCTGATCCAGCAGATCTGGGTCCTGGGGGAATCCACCTGTCTGATCTGGGCTCAGTGGGGGCTAGGGCTTGTAGCAGTTTCCTTGCATGGTGAGAGCAAGCTGGCCGTTGGGGGCCACCTCAGCGGCCTCGTCCTCCAGCAGGCCGGACACGTCGGCGTTGGGGATGCTGTCGTGGTAGCTGCTGAAGCTGATGTTGTCCTCCTTCAGCTCAATAGTCCAGAAGGGGGCGTTGAGCTTGCGGTTCTGGTACTCCCGATAGGTGTACACTCCCCCCACAAAGCCAAGCAGCAGCAGAACCACGAGGATGATGACGGCAAGGATGATGATGTTGAACTGCGTCCAGGACACCTCGGTCAGTGCGGCGGTGGTATTGTCAGAGGGGCTCCTCAGGCTGGTCAGGAGGGCCTGGGGGGTGGTGCTGGTGTCACCGCCTGACCTGGAGTCTGGAACGGCTCTGTCTGTGGTGGGGGTGGCAGAGGGGGAGGGGGAGGTGGCGCCGGCAGTAGGGACCACGGCTGTGATTGGTAGTGTTGGGAGGAAGCGCAGAACTGAGGAGAAAGGAGAAAAAAGGGAACTTTGGATTTGAAATCTGACACCAAACTCTCAGCTGCACAGAGAAGCTGCAGATGCTCCCGGGTCTCTCCTGGGTCTTCAGTCACATGCACAGATTCTGGTTCAGGCCCAGACTCTTGTAGGGTCACAGTTGCTTCTGGGAGAGTTCGGCCTGTGCACTGCTCACAGTATGAAAGCAGAACTTCATTTCAGCTCAGGGGACATTCTCCACAGAGCTGCTGAATTACTCTGCAGGAAGTCTTCATGTGACCCAAGCAGAGTCAGGAACTGAACCAGTGAGGAGACCAGGATCCCACAGAAGACTAGACGATATTCCGATGAACGTGGCATTTCAAAAACACTCAAAACGTCCTTATTTTTCTGTCACAACCATCCAGGACTAGAAAGAGGAAACTCAGAAGGAGCTCAGAGAAAAATGTTTTCTGAATCTCTGCACAATGGCAGGGATTTTATTAAAACACACATTAAGTGTTACAACCATTAACTGTTTAAGAGCACTGGACCGAGTGAGTGTGATGTCGCCCATAGAAAATGGGTTCCTTCCATCTCCAATCAAATGAAGCCAATTTAGTTGTCATTTTTGTGATACAGGCGTCACCATGTTGGAGCCAGACCACGTCAGTAAGCAGTGATTGGTTCAAGTCAGTAAGAGTCAATGTTTCTATGGCAACCACTCACACCAATCAGGTGCAAGCTTGTTGGAAGGCCACACCCCTTACACATGAAAGCAGGCTAAATCTGTCAATCAAACACTTTGAATGTTCGACCACAAACTTTCACTGAGGTATCTGATCTGTCAATTCATAACTTGAATAACTTGAAGTTAAGAAAAATATGACAAATTATGTAATAATTTATATTAAGTAAAAGATATCAGAGCAAGAAAGGTTATGATTGCCTGAGTAACCGCTGTTTGTTTCTCTATGGATGTTGATACTTATGGAAGTACGTCCTGTTCGGAATGCCAGAGGGGAGGGGCCACCTAGTCCAGTGATTACAACACTGACTCATCTTCACACAGAGTGTGTGTGTGTGTTTTTGTGTGTGTGTGTGTGTGTTGGGGGGGGGGGGGGGGTGCTGTTACACCATCACTAAAAGGGAGTGTCTTTATACAGGTGATAGCCTCAAAGGATGACCTGGATCTGCCTCTCAGCCTGTCAGATGATGCTTTAGTGCAGCTCAGGTCCCTTCTTCCCAGAATGCATTCAGTCAATAAGTAAATGAAGTAAATGAAGTAAATGAAGATGCTAGTGTTCACTGTCACTATGCGTACTTTAACGTATTATTTAGTCAGGCTGTGTAGTGCCCCAGGTTTAGAAGCAAAGTGGAGGATGGTGGTTTATTCTTATCTTCAGCTAGTGCAGGGAAACCCAGTGTGCAGAATGAGCTCTAACAAGAGGAGAATCGAGTTCTGTCATTTTACTCCAGTATACTGCAAAACACAGTTCCATGACCCATCACACGGTCTGGCTCCAGAGCAGTGTCCACCCCAGACAAGCACAGCTAACAGCTACTGAGAGCCTGGAACTCTAACACATCAGAGCAGAAACAACTGACAGCTGAAATGTTCTGCTGCAAAAACCATCCCCAATAATATAATCCACTTCCGCTGAGACTTTGATATTTGCATCCGTTTTTTTATTTGCAGCGCGTTTCTTTTTTTCTGGAGCATTACTTTTATGTGCATCATTTACAGCTAACAATGACAGATTAATCAAGTAAGAGAAAGGAAAACAATTATGCAAAATTCACTAACATTTAAGTGTCCTAACCATCGTTTGGAAAAGCTTACTTGGACTGCCCGGCTTAGCCACTAGAGGGGGCTTATGTGTTAAAAAACTAGGAAGGAGCAGACAACAAGTAACATGTTGGATCTAACAATTAAACGATTTATGTCGTTTATAAATAAGCTAAAGAGCCAGTCCGGTCTGTCATTTCTCCCCAGAGGAACATTCCTGTTATTTTTCTGGACACAACACAAACAATAAATGTTGTGGATTTTTTCTCGATCCCACAGATGTCTGTCATTGTGTACAACCCACTTCCTGCACATCGGGGTTATTGGATTTTTCTGAGGATTCCAACCGATCCTGGAGGGTGCACAGAGGGTCAACATCTCTCACATGGAATCAAACTCATCCTTGTTTTACCTGAACGGGTGCAGCTGTGTGCACGGGCGTCCCCCTCCCATCCAGGGGCACAGAATTGGCAGTGGGGCCCGGTTGTGTTGTTGCTGCAGCGAAGACAGCGACCGGTGTCGGGGTCGCAGACGTGGGCTGGGCCCCGGGGGTCTGCGTTGCCGCTGCAGTCACATGGCACACACGTCCTCGAATTATTGTAGAAGCCAGGGCCGCACCTGTCACAGTGAGGGCCGCTGTAGGGGGGGAGGCAGGTATCACACACCACGGAGCCGCTGGGGTCTGAGCAGGAGAAGAAACAAGCAGTCAGCAGATGATTGTGCAAAAAAACGGACACGCTGATGCTCTAATCTATTTCTGATGTCATTTATCTAAAAGTGATGAAAACACAAACCCACCGCACATCAGACTGGACAGAAATGGACCGAACTCGACCATAACAGAAGAGCAAAAGTGCTTTTTAAGTCACAAATGTTTGAAAATCCTGTTTTGGAGGTGTGGATCAAGTGTGTGAAATCACAACAGACCGGACTCTGATGCAGCTTGAAATAGGCGGGGCCTCGAGATGAAGTCACATGTTGATGTTTCTCCAGCCACCAGGTGGAGCCAGACAATAGAATTTAGATGCTGAAGTTCTCTAAACATTCTACACAGGTATGATGGAAGGATGCACCAAGGACGAGGAGCCCCCCCACAAACGATTCCTCCCTGTCACAGCAACCCTCTGTTGTTCAGTGACTCAGTGAATCTCCTTGCTTCCTTCCATCATGCCTAAGCTCTGCTGGTAAAGTGCAGGTGGATTCAGAATCATCACATTTCCAGGTGTCAGCTTTCTCCTCCAGCCGTCAGCAACATGACACCACGGCAACCGCATCTTTAAATGCCACCGACTCCACGAAACACGAAACAAACAGCATCTCGTTTTCCATCAACGCAAAGTCTGCAGGAGATCCGGGACGATAAGGCCACCACTTTAAAGCAGCCTCCAGAGGTGAATCTCTGTGAGTTTCAGGTAACAGACGGCATGATGACGTCATGACATCCAGAGCATGAAATTTAACTATTTACATAACTGTGAAGCCTAAGCTCTGCAATGCAGAACTGATCACTTCTTATTATCAGCTGAATGTTTTCAGGAGAAACTGCTGATGTACAAGAGAAACACTGATGTTAATTTACTAATCTCATTATGAATAAACAGTTTGGATGTTTTTACTGCAGATTCTTCATGATAACAGCTGCATGAACTCTGACAGACATTCACACTCTTCTCTCTGCAGCAGGGATGGGCAACTCTAGGCCTAAAGGGGCCGCAGTGTCTGCATGATTTCCAGATATCCAAGCCTTACTCATGACTAATTACCTGGTTCAGGTGTGTCCAGACAATTAGAACATGCCAGAGCATGAACTGTTGGAAAACATGCAGGAATGCGGCCCTTGAGGCCTGGAGTTGCCCATCCCTGCTCTACAGCATTAAGAATTTGTAAACTTTTCACTTCTTCAGCTATCCTGGTGTCAAAAAGTTCACTTCTTTGGGTTGTTTTTATTTATTTTATGTTTTTCTAATGTGAAAAGAGTTTTATGACCATTTACAATAAAAGGGAATAGCATGAAATCCACCAAAAACAAGAGTAGAACGTCAGCAAACGTTCTGCTAAAAAACAGTTTAACATTCATTGTGGTTTTTCTGAGAACTTTTATGACATGATTCTGAATTATGGATTCAACAATGAACAAATTAAATCCAATCGTTTTAAAATATGTTCGTTAACATTGTAGGAATCGTTGTGGTTTTTATATGCATTTCGGTATCGTTAACAAGTTTAGACAAAAGCAAATAATGTATTAATGTAATAATGTATTTCCCGACGACTTGTTCATGATCTTTTTCTAATTGCAAGGTTCAGTTATAAATCATGAACATATAATGAACTGGTCATTTATAATTCACTAACAGCTTGTTAATTATCAATTGGCTATCTATAAAGAACATTTCTAAATCTTTAGCAAACTGTTATTTGACAAGTCATCTATAACTCATTCATTAACAGTTTATTGTTTGTTAACTAGCTGTAATGGACAGTTGCTACCAAAGCATTGAGAGGAAACTCTCTCTAGTAAAGACTTGTTTCCTGCAGGATTACAATCAACATTATATTAGCGCAGTTTTACTTAAAATCGTTATTTTTAATATTTAAAAAATAGAGGTATATTGGTTTATTTGAACAACTATTTGGTTCATGTCATCATTTTTGGCTGATGATCCAATTCATTGTCAATATCGGTTCATTTTTGAACGATCCGATTCTATGGGCTAAAATGGATCTAGAACATCTTTCTCCAAAACTTCACAGTGTGACTCAGAGACAGCAAGCCTGTGCGAAACAGAGCACTTCTCCTGCAGTAACTGTAGAATGACTCATTCATTTATTTTCTAAACCGTTTTATCCCTTTTCGGACCCCGGCACCCGGCCACTCATGGGGGAAGGCAGGGGACACACTATAGAATGACAAGTAGAAATATTCCAGTGGATGAGGACAGCACTTTGTTCACAGACTCCCACACTCACACACACTTCTCAGCTGCTGTGAAACGCACATCCAGCATGTCATAAAATAACAAGAGTCATAAATAGCAATTCTGAGGTGTATCATTGTATGACAGTAACCACCAGTCAAAGTATCAGCCGATACTACCTCTGATATATTGCCCATCCCTAGAACTGAGGGCCATGTCTACATTCATCCTTAATTCATCATTTTACACGTTTACAGTCTACCCATAAGTCTGTTATCAATTCTACCACTTTTTTTGTGACCAAACTAGTTTGCTCTTAGTTTTCTCTGATAAAAAGTCCTGTTGGCTTTCCAAAACTAAACTCAGTCCTCTGAACTCTAGCCTTGCTGCAGAGGCTGATTCAGAAATACTCCAGTCGTTTCTGTTTAGACAGGATTGGACCTGTGGTTTGTCCACACTGGTTTGAAATGAGCTGTTGTGACCATTGACTGTGTATGAGAATTGGACTGAGTGACTCCTCCTCCCTTCACAAACAGGAAGTACTCACTGGTTCCAAGGAGCCAAAACATAGTAGAATTCTATTGAGAAATGAACAGTCATTCTACTGGTCAGAATAACATTCTTGCATGTTTTTGATTATCCTAGTTTTGTTCATAATTATATTTTTGAATTTATTGCAAAGTACTTGAGTTAAAAACTGACCAATCAGATGCCTCAATAAAAGTATGTGGTCTCATGTCAAATGCTCAAAAAGTTGGATTGAGAGTTTTTGTGTTGCCTGCTTCCATGTAGTAGTGGAGTGGCCTTCCAACAAGCTCACTCCTGATTAGCGAGAGTGGTTGCCATAGAAATATTGCCTCAGACTGACTTGGACCAATCAGTGCTTACTGATATCATCTGGCTCCAACATGTCGCTGTCTGTATTGCAAAAAAAATGTTGAGTGAACTGACTTCATTTCGTTGGAGTCATAACTAAACAATTTTTATGTCACACTCCAGTCCAGTTCTCAGATAGATTCAATGGTTCTGACAGAGGGTCTGTAGGCTTCGTTCAGTCACATTGGGCTGTTGATTGTAACAGATTGAGACTTGTCATCTACACATGTGATTTCGAATAGTTTTTTTCTTCTCTGAGGCTCATGCAGATGATCATGCAGAGGGTCATGCAGAGGCTCATGCAGATGATCATGCAGAGGCTCATGCAGATGATCATGCAGAGGCTCATGCAGATGATCATGCAGAGGCTCATGCAGAGGCTCATGCAGAGGATCATGCAGAGGATCATGCAGATGATCATGCAGATGATCATGCAGATGATCATGCAGAGGCTCATGCAGATGATCATGCAGAGGGTCATGCAGAGGATCATGCAGAGGATCATGCAGAGGCTCATGCAGATGATCATGCAGAGGCTCATGCAGATGATCATGCAGAGGCTCATGCAGAGGCTCATGCAGAGGATCATGCAGAGGATCATGCAGATGATCATGCAGATGATCATGCAGATGATCATGCAGAGGCTCATGCAGATGATCATGCAGAGGGTCATGCAGAGGATCATGCAGAGGCTCATGCAGAGGCTCATGCAGAGGGTCATGCAGAGGATCATGCAGAGGCTCATGCAGAGGCTCATGCAGAGGATCATGCAGATGATCATGCAGAGGCTCATGCAGAGGCTCATGCAGAGGCTCATGCAGATGATCATGCAGAGGCTCATGCAGATGATCATGCAGAGGCTCATGCAGATGATCATGCAGAGGCTCATGCAGAGGCTCATGCAGAGGATCATGCAGAGGATCATGCAGATGATCATGCAGATGATCATGCAGATGATCATGCAGAGGCTCATGCAGATGATCATGCAGAGGGTCATGCAGAGGATCATGCAGAGGCTCATGCAGAGGCTCATGCAGAGGGTCATGCAGAGGATCATGCAGAGGCTCATGCAGAGGCTCATGCAGAGGATCATGCAGATGATCATGCAGAGGCTCATGCAGAGGCTCATGCAGATGATCATGCAGAGGCTCATGCAGATGCTCATGCAGATGATCATGCAGAGGCTCATGCAGATGATCATGCAGAGGATCATGCAGAGGCTCATGCAGAGGCTCATGCAGATGATCATGCAGAGGCTCATGCAGATGATCATGCAGAGGCTCATGCAGAGGCTCATGCAGAGGCTCATGCAGATGATCATGCAGAGGCTCATGCAGAGGATCATGCAGATGATCATGCAGAGGCTCATGCAGAGGCTCATGCAGATGATCATGCAGAGGCTCATGCAGATGCTCATGCAGATGATCATGCAGAGGCTCATGCAGATGATCATGCAGAGGATCATGCAGAGGCTCATGCAGAGGCTCATGCAGATGATCATGCAGAGGCTCATGCAGATGATCATGCAGAGGCTCATGCAGAGGCTCATGCAGAGGCTCATGCAGATGATCATGCAGTGGCTCATGCAGAGGCTCATGCAGAGGCTCATGCAGAGGCTCATGCAGAGGCTCATGCAGATGATCATGCAGTGGCTCATGCAGATGCTCATGCAGATGATCATGCAGAGGCTCATGCAGATGATCATGCAGAGGATCATGCAGAGGCTCATGCAGAGGCTCATGCAGATGATCATGCAGAGGCTCATGCAGATGATCATGCAGAGGCTCATGCAGAGGCTCATGCAGAGGCTCATGCAGATGATCATGCAGTGGCTCATGCAGAGGCTCATGCAGAGGCTCGTACAGATGATCATGCAGTGGCTCATGTAGATGCTCAGCGCTGCAGCTTCCCCCTTTACGGTCAACTTTGGCATCAGAATGTGCCCATAGAAACAAATGATTGTTGTTAATTCTCCTTTACACAGTGAAGTAACATTGTAGAACTTCCACAGTATGACATGTTACCATGGAAACATTTCTGCACGTCAGGCAGAAATGTTTCCATAGAAATGTCCGGTCCTAATCTGCCCTAGGAGGGCGGCTTGGGACTGTCGGGGTGTGTCACTGACCGCTGTGACAGGTGCCGTTGGAGGTGGAGTTGGAGCAGGGGCAGGGCAAACAAGCTTCACTCAGGGCGGCACCGGGCCGGCGATAGAAACCTGGCCTGCAGTCCTCACAGTTAGGCCCATGGGTGTTCCCCTCACACAGCAAACACCAACCTGCAGACACACAGCGGGTCACATGAATTAGCACTGTCAGAGCATTAACACAGAGATTTCACTGTCAAGACACTATGGCTGATTCCTGACCCAGTTATCAGATCAGCCCTGCTGACCAGAACCAGTCCAGAATATTCTGACAGCTTCTTTGTGGAGTTTGAGTCTGACTGTCAGAGGGGGAAGACGCAGAGGCACAGCTGCTTGGGATTTGAACAGAAGATCAGCTCTGTTGAAATGCTCTACACTTCTTAAACAATCATTTACATTAAACACAGGAACACCTGAAAGTTTCTGTTTTTTAAAAAACCTTCAACTGGAACAAACTGGTAAAGAGTACGAGGTTTAAAAAGATGAAGTTGTATTTTTAAAATGTTCTAGTATTTTTTAGGGAACATAAAGGAATAAATGGCATTATCTGTCAAACAAGAAGGAAGAAACCTTCTGGTTCTGTTGGTTTCAGGTTTGTGACTGAACCAGAACTTCCCCACAGCGTCTGCAGTTCCTCTGCAGCGTTGGTCACAGCAGAACAGCTTTTAGACTAAAACCTGCTTTAGATCGACTGGGGAGAAGATAAAGGCGTAGAAACCTGTGGGGTTCTCACAATTACAGAACATGTAGAGACGAGATGAAGGACTTTCTGCAGAGTTTGGGATTTTAATTAACAAAGAAAGAAACATCAGTGCAAACGTTATATCTGCCAGAATTCTTTTTTTTTTTTTTTTTTAACGTGTCCTGCCCAACAGCTGAGCAAACAGATATGAACTGAGAGCTTCTTGCATTAGACAGATTTTACTCTTACAATCGGGGGTTATAAATCATTGGGAACACAAAATGGATGTTGGTATAAGCTCCTTTTGTAATTTAAACGAAACTTTATTAATACTGATTTAAATTTTTTTTGTGTTCTTTTTGTTGGACCGGACGGAAAAAGAAAGGGGCGGAAAAGGAGAGAGTTGGGGGGGAGGGGGAGAAGAGATGGTGGGTTATAGAAGTTAGAGAAGGACTACTGGGAAGGGAAGGTAGAGTTGTTAATCTACAGGCAACAAAATGCTGGATCTTATACCCATTGCAATAGTGAGTGTTGGTCTAAAATGGGCGGGGCCTGTCCACACACTCAGCTGTTACAAACATACCTGCTGGCTCCAAGAGTGTTCACAAACTTGTCCACATCCAGTTCACACGCACACTTGTGCATACCAACCAACACATGTAAAGCATTACATTCTGACACGCACACTATTTGAAGGTGCAAAGGTGAGCCGACACCTGTGCTCAGGTGAATGTTATGTTAAGCTGAAGTGGATGATGGAATGCACAAAAAAGGAGGGAGAACCTCCAGCCATCCCCACACCAAGACCCCCGCCGAGGTGGCAGCGCCAACCAGGGCCCACACCCGCACCCATACTGTGGTGTCAACGGAGGAGATCCACCCGCCAGGCAGCCCAGCCAAGCACCCAGACCAGGGCCCGCAGGACAGCTACACGGGCCCCAAGAGACGAGGCCGCCGCTGCTGAAGGCACTGTTCTCTCCACCAGGGATGGGGTAGGGGACAGAAGATCAGTAGTCCCACCTTCCTTGTGTAATGTATTTTTGTGTGTGTTGAGGTGTGTTTCTTGTGGTTGAATGGTGTGTGTAATGAAGGGTGCAGTTAAAATTGGCGAGCAGGGCACTGAGGACATCTCCTGATTGCTTACAGGGATGTCCAATCGCCCTTTCAGCAAGGAGCCCTAAATGTCTACGGTGCAGTTAAAATTGGAGGGTAGAGCACTAGGAGGACATCTCCTGCTTGCTGGCAGTGATGTCCAAGCACCCCCCACCAAGGATCCTATGTGTCTAAGTTGCGTTTAAAACCAAGTGAAGGGGGCGAAACTGTGCGTAGACCCCGGGAGGTTGGAACACTGCCAAGTGGCTCGGCCCCTCCAGGCATTCCGCAGGCATGTCCCCCCCCCTTCCAACCTAAAAAGTGTTCGTATGAGGAAGGAAGGAAGGTCGGGGACAGCTACCAAACTGACCCCCGATGATGAAACAACCGTCTCTCCGCCCCCCCAAGTCTCCCCAGGACAGAGGCCCCACCCCCCGAGAGCCGAGAGTCTTCTTTCTAGATGATTATGTTTGTAAACATGTTTGCTTTTTTTGGCAGGAATTTACAACCCCTTGTCTTGGGCTCTTTTCCCCTTTATGTTCCCAGCAGTCTTATCCTGCTGAGTTTTGTTATTCTTTGGGTTTGGCTCTTGGTAGTCTTGATTTGTGGGCTTTGTTTGTTTTCTGTAGGTAGATTGTGTTGGGCAGCTTTAGCAGGGCTGCTGACTTCGACGGGTAACATGGCTGGGTCAGCTGTCTCCCTGACTTATTTTATGTTTGGCCAAGGTTTCAATTCCTTTGTGTGTGAACCACCATTAAGCGCGTTCCTCTTACTCCTGGTGTCCATTTTTTTTAATGTAATGGTGCCCTTTTTGTGCCTTCAGGTTTGCCTGTTGGGAACAAAACAATTGACATGAATGTATTTGCATTTCATTGAGGAAAAGGAATTTGAATCATGAATTCTTGTCATAAAGACTTTTGGACTTTGTGGCTAAACCCTTCTTAGCAGCACAGTGTTCAGACGTTTCTTGTAGTTGATGATCAGGTTTCTATACATATCAGGAGTTCTGGTCCACTCTTCTTTACAAATGACTTCTAAATCCTTTAGATTTGGTGGCTGTTGCTTAGCAACTCTTAGCTTTAGCTCTCTCTATAGGATTCAGGTCCAGAGACTGGCTGGACCGCTCCATGACCTTGATCTTCAGTCACCACCATTTTAATCCTCCTGGTGGAGGGTAGGATGTTCTCACTCAGGATCTGATGGTACACGGCTCATCATGAAGGTGTTCATGGGTAATCTCCAGGTGGATCTTCTCAGAGGGACTTTGTCAGCACTGCAAGGTGTTAAACCATTTCCAATGGTTTTCTTGGTGTCTGTGGTTCCAGCTGCTCTGAGATCATCAACTAACTCCTGCCGTGTTGTTTTAGGCTGATTTCTCACTGTTCTCATGATCATGGAAACCCCACCAGGTCAGATCTGGTTTGGAGCCTCAGACCTGGAGGTGGATTGATGGTCGTGTTCTTGTATTTTGGTACAGTTACACCAACAGTTGCCTCCTTAACCTCCAGCTTGTTGCTGATGGTTTTATAGTCCATTCTGGTCTTGTTCAGGTCTACAATCTTCTCCCTTCAATCCACTGAAAGCTCTTTAGTCTTTCCCTGTTGGAGAGTTTGGAGTCTGACTGATCAGGTGATCTACAGGTGATCTACAGGTGATCTACAGGTGATCCGCAGGTGATCCACAGGTGATCCACAGGTGATCCACAGGTCATCTACAGGTCATCTACAGGTCATCCAACAACAAACAACAAACTTAAATCTGCAGTTAGGGGCTCATTTCTTAGAAGAGGCTGACAGTAGAGCAATTAAAATCATTGTTCACCATGCTCATGGAGCTCAGAGCAGCTGACATGAGGTCTCACTTTTAGACCAGTGTCCTGTCAGATTTCGTATGTGAGGCAAGAGGCTGATTTTCAAGAGTGTGGTCTTAAAATCAGAGGATGCTGAGGACATCCCTCCTTTGTGTCACAGGAGGCAGAGAGCACCTGCTTCTTCTCTGCACCGTACCATTTACATTCACACAATGTGCTCCTGGGGAGGCACTTAAAAGGAGCTGTCAAACTTGAGCTGTTAATCCACAGCACTGAGCATGGCCAACAAGGCAGCCCTCTGCCACCCCCCTCCACTGCATTACAATCAGAAGACATATGGCTTTTTACTGCCCCTTCCAGCCTCTTCTTGCTAAGAAAAAACAACAAGATCGGTTCTCCTAAAAAATAAGCAAATCCAGTCTATTTTCCAGTCACTGACACCAGAACTTCAATCTGATCCCTGAAGGCACACGAACTGTACCATGATCCAGCTTTTTCCTGCCATGCTGTTCGATGAGCGCTTACGTCCTCCATCTCCTTGTAGGAGGTCACAAATACATGAAAGAAAACACCCTGTCAGGACTCTGCAAAACCTGAATCTTAAGATAGTAGAAAGACACTTTTTTCCAAGAAAATTTCTTATTTCTGTCTTGCAAGAAAAATAAAAAAGAAAGTTTTCGATAAATAAATAATCTTAGTTTGAGAAAACGCGTCTGAGTGAATAAGATACACACGTGGACAAAATTGTTGGTATCCCTCAGTTAAAGAAGGAAAAACCCACAATTCTCACTGAAATTACTTGAAACTTACAAAAGTAACAATAAAAATTAAATAATCAAAATCAGCCATCACTTTTGAATTGCTGATTAACATAATTATTTAAAAAAACAAATTAATGAAACAGGCCTGGACAAAAATGATGGTACCTCTATAAAAGATTGAAAACTATTTGACCAGACTGACATGATTAACTCAGGTGTGTCCTTTAATTGACATCACAGGTGTTACCAAACTCATAATCAGTCAGTCTGCCTATTTAAAGGGAGACAAGTAGTCACTCTGCTGTTTGGTGAAAAGGTGTGTACCACACTGAACATGGACAACAGAAAGCCAAGGAGAGAATTGTCCCAGGACATCCGAAAACAAATGATAGATAAACATCTTAAAGGTAAAGGCTATAAGACCATCTCTAAACAGCTTGAACTTCCTGTGACAACAGTGGCTCATATTATTCAGAAGTTCAAGACCCACGGGACAGTAGCCAACCTCTCTGGACGTGGCCGCAAGAGGGAAATTGATGACAAATTGAAGAGACGGATCGTTGGAATTGTATCCAAAGAGCCCAGAACAACCTCCAAAGAAATTAAAGGTGAACTCCAAGGCCAAGGTCCATCAGTGTCAGATCGCACCATTCGTCGTTGTTTGAGCCAAAGTGGACTTCATGGGAGACGACCAAGGAGGACACCACTGCTGAAAAACAATCCTAAAAAAGCCAGACTGGAATTTGCAGAAATGCATGTTGACAAGCCCCAAAGCTTCTGGGAGAATGTCCTTTGGACAGATGAGACCAAACTGGAGCTTTTTGTTAAGGCACATCAACTCTATGTTCATAGACTCAAAAACCAAGCATACGAAGAAAAGAACACTGTCCCTACGGTGAAACATGGAGGAGGCTCAGTCATGTTTTGGGGCTGCTTTGCTGCATCTGGCACAGGGTGTCTTGAATGTGTGCAAGGTACAATGAAATCTGTAGACTATCAAGGCATTCTGGAGAGAAATGTGCTGCCTTGTGTCAGAAAGCTTGGTCTCAGTCGCAGGTCATGGGTCTTCCAACAGGACAACGATCCAAAACACACAGCCAAAAACCCCCAAGAATGGCTGAGAGAAAAGCGTTGGACTATTCTAAAGTGGCCTTCCACGAGCCCAGATCTGAATCCCATTGAACATCTGTGGAAGGAGCTGAAACATGCCATTTGGAGAAGACACCCATCAAACCTGAGACAACTGGAGCAGTTTGCTCATGAGGAGTGGGCCAAAATACCTGTTGACAGCTGCAGAACGCTCATTGACAAATACAGAAATCGCTTCATTGCAGTGATTGCCTCAAAAGGTTGTGCAACAAAATATTAAGTTATGGGTACCATCATTTTTGTCCAGGCCTGTTTCATTAGTTTTTTCTTTTTTAAATAATTATGTTAATCAGCAATTCAAAAGTGATGGCTGATTTTGATTATTTATTTTTCAAGAAATGTGTATTTATTGTTACTTTTGTAAGTTTCAAGTGATTTCAGTGAGAATTGTGGGTTTTCCCTTTAACTGAGGGGTACCAACAATTTTGTCCACGTGTGTAGGAGTTCATGGGAGGACCATTTCTTACCCCATTGGCAGACTCTTTTTTTCTCATTTAAAGAAAAAGCAGTAAGAATTTTCTTTCTAAGGGGCCTGTTTTAGCAGCGTGCATCAGAAGAAGAATCAATACCATCCATTTTCACCTCATGCTCCTGATCTTTCAGCAAGATCCTGTTCAGATCTGTTTCTGTTTGAAATAAGATCCACCTACCACTAAAGGGTCTTGGATGAACAGATCTGGCTGTGTGTGTTTGAATTTTGGCTTTTAGCTTCAGATGAGTGATGTGCTCTAATCCAACCTGCTACAGATCTTCCACACCTCCATCTGTGTTTGCAGAGTCAACTAAAGAGCTCTTCCGTTATTATTGAGGTCGCATGTTTACAGTCAGTGACTAGCGTCCCTCAGAGTGAGTCCGGTCACGCTGCTTTAGTTGACAGCATGCAGGGCTGCACCAAGACAGGAGCAATTCCAAGAACCGTGTACCTCCATTGTGATGAAGCGCATAAAAGGAAAGACAGAAAACAGGACAGCACCTCTTCATGTCTCCATCTGTGAGTGAAAAAGCCTCATCTTTGATTCTGAAACACATCATTTACATTTGAGAGTCTGACCATTGACTGTATCAGAGAACTGGACCAAGGGTTATGTCGCCCATAGAGCATGATTTATTTTCAGTTATAACAAATGACGCCAATTCAGTCACTATGTTTTTGCGATACTGACGCCACCAGGTTGGGGCCCGACAACAAACACCATGAGAACTGATTGGTCCAAGTCAGTCTGAGTCATTGTTTCTATGGCAACCACTCTTGCCAATCAGGAGTGAGCTTGATGGAGGTCCACACCCCCACTACTTGAAAGGGGGCTTGAGAGAATCTGTTTATCAAACATTTTGAGCGTTGGACATGGGACCCAGTGGGCACCACCTACTTTTATTGAGGCATCTGACTGGTCAGTTTATAACTTGAAATGAAGAAAACAAGTAAAAAGGAGGATTATAGAGAAAATGATAAAAACATCTCAGAACAAGAATAATTATTCTGACCAATAGAATGATGTAGGAACAGCTGTTTGATTCTGCATATAAGGCAATGGGATTTTGGCTTCTTGGAACCAGCAGGTACTTCCTATTTGGAAGGCCAGGGGGGAGGGGTCACTTAATGCAGTTCTCATATGCAGTCAGTGCTGCAGATCCATCACTGTAAAAAAAGGCTCAGGCAGTCTTCTTAGGACTAAATTAAGAAGGTGAAGAACACAGTTTTCCTCCTCTACTGGATGACATTCAACACTTTCCACCTGTTGGCAAACTCACCTGACTGTGGGTGGCAGTTGCTGGTGTGGTTGTTGCACTGACAGGGCTGACAGCCTGTAATGCTGAAGCGGAAGAACCCCGGGTGGCAATCATCACACTTTGGACCGTACACCCCTGTTTTACACTCGCACAGCCCTGAGCTGAAACACACAACACAGGGAGACGTGAACATCATTATGCCAGTCAAACCATTCTGAATGACAATGAAGCCTGAGGAAGTGGGATGGGCACGCTGACTGAAGGTTACTCCGCCCACCTGAACAGCTTGCAGAAATGAATGATTATGCAGGTCAGAGAGCATTGAGAGTTTTGTAGTAGGTTCACCCACCTGCCAATCAAAAAGACATGCCCCTCATAATGCCCACATTTGAATGAGTGGTTGAACTTTCAGGCAGAAGTTTAACCCTGAAATGAAAACTGGGAGCTGGTTAACAAGCTGGTTAACTAACCTGCTTCCTCACGGCAATGCAGAGATTTAAACCGTGTTTTTAGACATTTAGGATATTTAATCAGGTGGCAGTCGCTTTAACGTCTCTTTGTCCACAACTTTCCAAACTCTTCCTAAAGTCAGTGGAGATTTTTCTGGTCTCATTAGAAGCTACAGGAATAAAGAAATAAGGAAATTATTATTAAAATGAGTCTAAATCAGTACTTTAAACTGTAGAAAAACTTGATTTGAGACGCAAAAAAACTATCATGGGTCAGTTTAGGAAAAGTTCATAAGAAATCGAAATGCATTTTATTAAGCAGAATTACTTCATTACATAAAGAAGCCACATTAAACCCTTAGACAGTTTTTATCATTGAACACAGTTTTGAAAAAGAACACAAATCACAGTCATTGAATTAGCTTTTTTTTAGCTTATTTTTTCCTTTTTGGAGTGTTTATGTGGGAATTGTTTTTAGATTTTGATATCTTCTTTTCAAACACAAAGGATTTGCTGCATGCACACAAATAGTTACTACTTTCTTTTTAAGGTAAGTGTTCCTTTCTTCTTTTAGGCTTCTTCTGTTTGCAGTGTAGCTCGTACTTTTTCATAAACAGCCCAAATGAGAAGCTACCAGCCAATGCTGGTATTAAAGCATCATCAGTAATTTTTTAAGAAGCAAACAATATGAAACCAAATACTACTTTCTCCACTGCTGCTCCAGGATAAATGCCTGAGAAGTCCACGTTTCCTGTTTCTGTGTGATGAATGGATATTTGTGAAGAGAGAGAAGAACAAAGGACACTTAGACATGTTACCATTTATTGTTTTTCTTCAGGGTCCTCAAAGTCAAGTTCAGCTCATAGTGAAAGCTACTTTTTCTGGTGTATTCTTACCTCTACACACACATTTTATTATTATTTTTAGAACTTTTAAAAGTTCTAAAAATGATTTTTCTGCTCTGTTTTTAATTGACAAATTCTTGTTGAAATATGAATATCTACCAATTTGATTCAAATGAAAAAATGATAGCATACATGAATAAGTTAACCAGGTGAACAGATCAATAGACTCTTCTGGGTAAATTGGTTCATTCTGCTTTAATGGTTTTTCTTTCTCTAATGTGAGGAAATCCCACAAGGTTAAAAAAAGTTATGAAAGGCCATGTCAGTCTAGAGCTAGAATCTTTGTTTTCTGTTGAAAGCCAGATCAGATCATGGCAGCAGAGTTTTGAGCCCTGCGGCACTTTGTGTTTGCAGACAAACATCCATCAGGTCAGACAGAGAAAGCAGCGTCCATCATAACATCAGTCAACACTTTGGAAAGGCTGGGGGCTTTGCTGCCCACATTAGCACAGGGACATCTTCTGATTCCACCCTCAGCGTTTGATTAAACAATGACAGAAACATCTGCTCCTTTTAGGTTCAATGTGTTTCCATGAGCTTCCAGATTGGACAAAGTTGACTGAGCATTTGGTTTGCAACAACACTGGAGACAGACAACAACAGCGTACAGTCCCTCTTGGAGCCAGTTCACCTGTTCAGATGGGTTTTTTCTACTTCTGGAGAAAATGAAAACTCCACTCAGAAAGGCCTCAGTTGTGATCAAAGATTACATCAAATGACTCTGCCTTTTCCCATCCTGCACACCGCCTCCATCCTGCTTCACAGCCTCGTCAGCTGCTGCATCCAATTATGGTCTTCCCACAAATCCTTAAATGAGCTCCAACTGCCCGGATAATTACTAAAGCCCCCCCATTTCCCCGCATGACTCCGGTTCTACAGCAGCTCCACTGGCTTCCTGTCAGATTCAGCACTGACTGCAAAATCCTGCTGTTCACGTTCAAAGCCATGCACAACCTTTCCCCCCACCTGTCCAGTCTCCCGTACATACGCATTCTATGAATATGAAGTCACTATTTTTTCCATATTTCTCCGCTTGGAGGCATAAATGCAGGGCTAGGGGAAGCCGTCAGGGTAGAGAAGCAATTGGGATTCGACCTAACTCAGCACCACGGGGGGCAAAGCCTTCAGCTGCTCTGCTTCCAAATATTGGAACTCACTCCCCCCAACAGGACTCTCCCCTCGTCTCTAAAATTGACCTGGAAACACATCTGTGTAAACGGGTCTTCTCATGATTCCAGTTTTCCACTGCAGATGTTTCACTATGACGTCATGGTTCCTCTCACGTCTTATTTTGTTGCATCTGGTTGCAGCTGCACTGCGTTTTTGTGTGGCTTTAAAGATGCTGCATATTAAAGGTATTATTATGTAACGTTTACACTAACAGCAGCAGCTCCATGATGACCTGCATGCTGTTGGATCTCACTGCCGGCTTCACTGCAGACCACCAGTATGAGGTCGACTCAAAGATGTATCATCTTTACAACAGAAGGTCTTCCACAAAGACGGCGTGCAGCTCTGACTTCTGAGCAGCACTTCTCAAACCTTCAATTCCTTCTGATTCAACTTAAGGAGGAAATCATTGATAAATTCTCTTGATGAAATTGATGTCATTGTCTCCTAATTAGACATTTTATGGCTGTTCTCTTCTGTAATGGCGAAGCTTCTGAATTTATGATGCCATTTAGCAAGATTAGGTAGACAAACCTCTGATCAATTTGTTTCATGTGAAAGGCAATAAAACAGAAATGAATCAAAATCAGAATCTTATTGTGCTCTGTCATAGTGAAGCAGCTCACTATGCCAACATTTGTAGCAAAACATGGTTGTGTAATGTTTCTAAAACATATGTGCTTTACTTTGTTCATTTTTCCATTTTGTGTGGCTGCTAATTCCTAACATGCAGCAGAAAAACCACTGTAGCGTTTATCTACACCTCCATCACCTCTGAGGTCAAAACACAACTTCAAGTTTGACAGAAACACAAACGGAGAACGACGACTGCAACACAACTCAAGTAAATCCTGAGTGACTGCAAACATTTTCCTTGAGCGTGCGCGGGTTCCACACACAGACAGGCCTTTGTTCAAACAACAGCACATGCAAATGAACAGACCCACCATGAAGCTCAGTGAGGCGCACACGCTACAGAGAACCCACAACGGTCACTGTCCTCTGGAACACACACACACACACACACGTGCCTGATGTGTGTGTGTGTGTCTGCATGTCTGAGTGCAGGAGAAGGTGTTGGGTGCTTGGGAGCAGGGCAGGTCTAGACCTCCGCAGACAGTCGGTATGGATGCTAACCAGGGGGGGGCACAGGCTGCAAGGAGGACCTTAGAGGGGCAGAGGTCTGTCAAACCAGATCTACGACCCGCAAACAGCTTCTCTGTTTGAAACATGAATGAAGACCAACCCCATGACAACACAGAAAACGGAAACAAACACATTCACATCGTAGAAATACAAACAAGTGCATGGACACATGCACACAAAATAAAAAACAAGACAATATTTAAAAACACAACAAATGCTTGAATGCACTCGCACGAAACAAAAGCAAGCATGAAAATGTCTAAAACACACAAAAACATTAAAGTATAAAAACAAACAGACACAAACAAGTAAATATGTAACACACATGAACAAAAACTTACAAATTTAAAAAACAATATGCTCTTAAACACAAATATGTAAAACACAAAAACGTGTGAATGTGTAAACAAAACAACACAAAATACACAAACATATGAACAAACACACATGGAAAACCTAAAAACAAACATGAAAAACAAAAGACTGTCCGTCTGCAGCATCAGGAGCTCATCTTTCACACAGGGAAACATTTGCACAGATGAAAAGAGGATTTTCAGAAACCTCAAAAATACTGAAAACAGCCTCAGTTATTCTGACACCAAACTTTGGGCTGTTGAAAACCCGAACAAGAACCGCATCTCTCTGGTTTGATACTTGCCCCAAGTCTCTGTTTTCCAGAGAGTCGGTGGTGCAGCAGAGGTCAGCCGCTTTGTAAGCCTGTGTTTTTGCTTTTGTTGGGGGGGTCATTGGTTTGTTTCCACCATGCTGCACAGCAGCTTTGCATAAGAGCAGCATGTTAAGTAGGTCAGTGTTACAGGGGGACAGAGCTTAACCCCTTTCTGCTGCTCTGCTCTCCATTGGCTGCTGTCACTGTGACATCACAGCACACAGCCGTCCAATCACAGCAGCTGAACACACAAACATGCAAAAACCATGGATGGGGTGCAGCTGGATTCTGCATCTTTCATCTTTTCCAGGGATGCTTTAGTTAAACCAGCCGATCCAAAGGACAGCAGGAGCGTATTGTCTCATACACAAAGTCCAGACTGCAGAGCAAGATGATAAAGCTGAGAGTTCCTCCTAACCGATGTAACCATGAGCCATACGGAGGGCTAAACGGGTTACAGTTACAGAATTTATTTTCAAAAAGTAAAGGTTTATTCAAAAATGTTACTAATATCCTTCATCTCAATCATTAGGGTCATCCAGTGTTTCATCTGTGCTGCTCGGTGTCATCAGCATCTAATGGTGCCACATAACCCCTCTGTGTGCCGGCCTGGTTCCAGCGGCTCACCTCTGCATTTGTTTGCCCATTTTTGGAAAGGTGTGGGTTCAGTGGGGGGGTGTCAGTGATGTTACATCACAATGACGACAACAATGAAGCTGAAAAGCAGAAGATAAACTGAGCTGATTCAAACCAGAGGGGGACATCAGCACACACGCTGTTCAGTGACGCCGACCGGCGTTCTGTACCGTGCTGGGATCCTGCTCCTGTCTGCACGCCGCTCACTCCATTACACAGCTCACACTCAGCTCACACTCAGTTCTGCTCTCCATCTTGCTTCTGAAGTCTTTGAGAGACCACTGGTTTGAGACCCAAAAGCTTCTATTGAACTGGACCTGGACAGAACTTTAGGATATTTCAAAGAATCCTGGTGGGTTTTAAGAGCCCATTCCACTAGTCCACATGACGGAGTGTGATCTACCAGCAACCATCTTTCCAGATCGAAGAACGTCAAATACTAAAGCTGTCCTCCTGTAATGAGGAGGCAGAAACATCCAGCATCACTTTCTTTGTCAAACAGAGTTACTTTTTACCCTGACATTTTAAAACAACCTTTGACGTCTTCTGCAAGAGTTGACTTCAGCCATCAAACACAGGAGGTCAAACAGACACAGAACCAAATACAGCAGGTCTGTGTGGTGGTTTGGCTCACAGTGAGAAGGACCTTTCTGTGTGGAGTTTGCATGTTCTCCCCGTGCATGTGTGGGTTTTCTCAGGCTTGAAGCTAAGCCTGTTTTTAAATAAAATATGTTACTGGCAGTAATTTTGGGGAGCTCTGAAGTAGATGGAAGAGAGCGAGAGCTAAAACAAAGGTCATCTCAGACAGGAAAAGGGAAAGAGGAGAAGGGGAACAGAAGGGGCAGAGACTAACACAATATTGAACATGAACACATCAAAACAAGAACAAAAGTTCCTGGAGGCTTAACATTATCCATCCATCCCTCTTCTAAACCTGCTTAATCCTTTTCAGGCTTGATGCTCGCTGGAGCCTATCCCAGCTACTGTCAATGTACACCCTGAATGGGTCGCCAATCTGTTGCAGGGCCACACAACCACTCACACTCACATGCACACCTAGGGACAATTTTAGAGTTGCCAGTGAACCTATGAAGAATGTTTTAGAAGTGTTAGGAAGCACGAGGAGAACATGCAAACTCCACACAGAAAGGTCCCAGCAGGGATTTGAACCAGGACCCTCTCTAACCACTACATCACTGTGCAGCCCTCTTAACATTATCAATGTCTTCAATAATTGATAACAAAAGGCCTGCGTTTTAGTGCACAACCACACACATCTACACACTCAATTATCCACACGTACACAAATAAACACACATGTAGCCTTTGTCTGCACAACCCTGCACACTTTTTACACAGACAACTCTGCATGCAACATATTCAGGTTAACACACACATATGCATGTACCACAAACAATATTTTACCCATCAGGCATGTCTGTACGCAGACAAACATCCATGTTTGTGCAGGAGAGCAGACAGCTGTGTTCAGGGTATGTGTTAACTAAAATGCACCATGATGTTACTGAACATAGGAGAGAGGGTGTCAGCCTGACACTGCCATGCACAGGGCCCACAGCAACCCCACTTACTCCCAGACAACCCAATAACAGTCTAAACTGGAGAGACCACCACAGAAGCCCCCAACACCAGAGAGGGCGCAGGAGCACAGAGTCCAGGGGCAGAGGCCAGGCCCCCAGATGCCCAGTCCTGTCCTGTTCCCCGCATGCTGGAAGGGTAAGAACACCTATGACAGACACATCGCTGGAAGGCGCCACTGACTTGGCATCAGATGAAGGTTTCGCTTATGCATGAATAATTCACACACTGTCTTCAGAGACCCTGGTCAGAGGCTAACATGCAGGCAAAAGCTCCTGAAAGCATTATGGCTTTGACTATTCATTTTTAAGTAATCAAAACTCATCCACTGGAGTGAAAGAGTTTAATTATGCTATTTTCTAAAGTTTAGATTACTCTAAACCAACACTAACTGTTCTTTTCTTTGTTTGTTTAGTAAAAGCATTCACACAATTATTATATTAATAATGCTTTCAAAATGTCATCAACCAACAGAAGCAGCTGGTTCAGGTGCTCCTTCCATATTTTTCTTCATCTGCTGAGGCGAGTCACTCCTCCCAGACTGAAGCTGCAGAAAAATGAAAAGTCTCTGAAACACGTGTGCATTTGTGGACCTTTTGTCTATGTGAAAGCTCATATGTTGATGTATTTTTGCTTGTACTTCAATCTATGCCGTTCCCCTGAGACAGACTGAACATGCTTGCTTTTTGACATCATCGCTGTCCCCCATTAGCCAGATCTGCGTGGCTGCTACCCTCCACTGGGCAATAAGTCCTGTATGTGTTGCCCTACCACAGCCAATTTCCCTTGGGATCAATAAAGTGTATATCATATATCATTTTAGGCTTACACATTCGCGAGTCACTACACAAGTTTCTATGACCATTATCAGGCTCTAAATAAAAAAAAACGCACATTGAAAGTTAAACCAGTTGAACTTCGACCAATCAGATTCTAGGATTTGGTAGTGACGTATGAATGACATCCCTTTTAACTCACAGAAGTGCCAACGACTAGAAGATTAATCATAGAGGAGAAATTAATAAATGCAGTTTGTAACCAGCTGGAAATATCTGATGCCAAGACTTTAAGATTTCACAATACAGCTGTGAAAGAAAGATTTGTGAGATTTGTACTGCTTTGACATTTTGTACCAAGCCTCTTCTGACTGTAGGTAGTGGACATGCACTAGTAAACAGCAGAAAAAGAAGAAGAAGCCCTTCCCTGCTCGTTTAGTGCGAACACCATGAACATGGCTTTAAGAGCATGAGGAATCCAGTCAGCAAGCATGAGATTTCTAGCAGCGTTCATGTCATGTTGACAACCCTGAAGGCTGTATGAAGGTGTTCAAACCATATCAAACCATAGTAACAGCTTTCCAGCAAGGAAAATCCAGGCAGTTGTAAATCCTAAAAACTCAAACAAAGTAACTTAGATTATGTGCGTTACAGCAAACTCTTGCAGAATAAACATAAAACCAAAATATTCCCCAACATGAAGCCTCAATCAGACTCAACAGTCAAGATACCGTAACATCCATGTTGGGTCGTACATGCAACGGAGTGCAGCAGCTCGTGTTATTTCATTGTCATAAATGCTGGCAGAAAGTGTGTCAGCAGTGTCCTCACAAACTTATAATACAGACAATGGTAAGAAGGAAACTTTGCATCGCAGTTAGAGGAAGTCTGTAAAAATCAGATTCTTAAAAAGAATATATATATATATATATATATATATATATATATATATATATATATATATATATATATATATTTTTTTTTTTTTTTTTTTTTTTTTGGATCATTATTCTGTATTATTACTATTTTTGTATAAGCTCCAATCAAGTTTAAATGTGTGTTTTACTTACAAGCAAAGCAGTATGACTTATTGTTACTCAAGGATGTTTAATTACCTGTATTACTGTCAGTACAGTATAAGTACCTGATTATTAGTTACAAACCGGTTGATAGCTAATGTAAAGTAAATGGTATGGTCGAGTTTTCAAGCAGTCAATTTTATGATGTCTAGTTATTCTATGTTTGACTTGACTACTGTTGCAAATCTTTGTGGGTGTTGATTGTGTTACACATGTCTTGTATATCCTGTCTGCTTGAAATAAACCATTTTAATTCAAAAAAATTCAAAACATTCACTTTTTGCTGTGTCATTGTTCTGCATGGCTCTGTGTGGACACACACCCTTATTCAGGGAATGATGGCACTTTTCTCACCATCATAAAAAGGCTGTAAATGTGTTTGAGTGAAATATGTTTCTCTGATGTAAATGAAAGTCTGCCCCTGAACCCATGACTTTTAAAAGTACAAATTCTGAGCAAACAGCAGGTCCAGGAGAGCTGCTGCCGTCCAGCTCAAGTCTACCTGTGCCTGTCCTGGACTTGCTGATAAAGGTAAGTGGAAGTCCTGAGCCAGCAGTGTTATGTAGGTGATGCATTCCACTTCTAAAAATATGCCTTCTTTAGAGGTTATACACTCTAAAAGTCATGTGCAGATTTTATTAATAGTCCTAAAAGAAAGTCCAATTTTTAAAACTGTCTACCTGTGAACAGTGGCTTTCAGTCAACATAAAAGTTATTTTCACATTTTGAAAACACATATTCATTTTCTTTTTTATATAAATTGAATTGTTTTATGTTTATGCATATCGTGTTGCTTTTATTTGATTTAAAAACCTGTAACATATTTTGTTAGTATTTTATTTTCCTCACAGTCAGTTAACTTTATTTTGCTTCTTTAAAGCTGATTTTCCATTTTTGATAAAAACAGATGTAAAACATAATGTGTATGTGTTCACTTTGAGTCTGGACAAACAACTAAAGCTGGATATGAGGTTGAACCATGTTTAGGAGGGAGCAAAATGACAACTTTTGGATGTAGAAAGAAGAACTGATAAACGCAGCATGTTTGATTCAGCTGAATTTCCGCAGCTGCAACCTTTACATTAATTAAATCATTGAGAACTGCTCGATTTTGTTGTGCCCTGGAGGCATTCCTTCCCCTCGTCAAGCGACGGCACCTGTTCCTAATCATCTGCACCTGATCTTCATCACCATGGCTTTTTAAGCAGCATCAAACCTCCAGCCATTGTCAGATCATTATGCTGCTTGTGTGTCTGTCTGCAAGCCAGCCATCCGCTCTGTCAGCTCACCTGTCTGCCAGCCAGCCAGCCAGCCAGCCAGCCAGCCAGCCAGCCAGCCAGCCAGCCAGCCAGCCAGCCAGCCAGCCAGCCAGCCAGCCAGCCAGCCAGCCAGCCAGCCAGCCAGCCAGCCAGCCAGCCAGCCAGCCAGCCAGCCAGCCATCCGCTCTGTCAGCTCACCTGTCTGCCAGCCAGCCATCCGCTCTGTCAGCTCACCTGTCTGCCAGCCAGCCAGCCGCTCTGTCAGCTCACCTGTCTGCCAGCCAGCCATCCCGCTCCATCAGCTAAGCTTGCCTGCCTACCTGCCTGCTCTGTCATCCTGCTCCACTATTCGCCTTATCAATAAACATCACCTTCTAATCTTTTAAAACATGTCTGCTCTTGGGTTCCACCCACCTCCTTGTTCACAACAGATTTTTATTCAAATGTGCACTCTGACGTGTTATATTAAAACTTAGTTCCTTTTGCAGGTCTAATGCAGCATATAAAACAATATTTGCACAGTAGAAGGAGGTTGGATCCACTTCTGGTAGGAAAAATCTCAGAAAAAAACTGTGGTATTCCATGAACAAAAAAGAGACTGTAAAAAAAAAACTGGAGCAAAAGCGTGATAAAGCAATAGTCTCAGTTTGGTTTTCTGGGTGTTTTTCTCAGGTGCGCCGCCACAATTCACATGTGATCTGGCTTCATTTTTACAGCAGAGGTGCTTCCTGATCCAAACTTCTGCTTTTACCAGAACTTGGGACCGGCACATGCAACACTGTCCTCTAATTCTCCTGCTTTATTGCTGCAGTTGAAAGGCTAATTAATCTGCTAGTGTCTAAAAGAAAGAAAAATCTATTCTGTCAACAAAATTCTTTGAAAACGCTTTCACTCATTAAGTATAAGTTGTAAAAATTATGTACAGCTCGCTTCTGTGAAGTTATTTTTTCCACAATCGTGGAAGCTGCAGCTGCTGATGAACTCCTTCTGAAGGAAAGCAGCCTACCATCCATAATTAATAAGTAAAGGGCCATTTCTAAACTTCCTATCACTTGAAAGATGATTAAAATTTGCTTTTGATTAAGCTGAAGAAACTTTACTTGCACACAGACAATGATACAGTGGACCATAACATCCTTTGTGATTTCTAGGAAAATTAAACGGGATTATCAGATACAATGCAGTACTGGGACTGATCTTTTTTGGGGGTCATGCTGTGTCCATTGGTGATTATAGGTCTGTGGAGTCTCAGGTTAGCCTTCTGGGTCATACTTTGGTTCATACTCATTGACTGCATATGAAAACTGGACTGAGTGACTTCTCCCATTGGCATTCCAAACAGAAAATACCTGCTGATTTCAAGAAGCCAAAATCCCATAGACTTCTATAGAGAAATAAACAGCTGTTACTCCGTCATTCTATTGAGCAGAATAACATTTTTGTTCTGATACTTTTTTTTAACATCTTCATGAAACTCACCACTGAACCCCTACTTTTAGTTTTGTACATGTACAAAACTCTCCTTGGTATTCCTCTCCTCA
>BNCR01000009.1:2538803-2558803 GCA_014656515.1 Oryzias celebensis | reverse complement strand
CCATGTAGACCCTAGAACTCTGGTTCTGATCGGATCTCAGAGTGGTGGGGGTGGAACTGAAGGTAACCCCCCCACCAGCACCCACAGTTAACTCCTAAAACTACAACCCCTCATCATGAGCAGAACCGTAATTGTTTCAAACCGAGCTGGAAGTGGGATGAGATTGATGAAGAACAGGAGCTGACCCCCTAGCCCCATGCCTCCCACTCCCACATATACCCTATGTGTGGAAATGGGGGGGCTCAGTGAGGACACAACTGACAAACAGGTACCCCAAACCTGGCAACAGGAGTTGAATGAATGATTAATGTAACGATTCATTACGATTCTCCACACTTTGGTTGATTTTTGGTTCACAGTTTTGTTCTGGTTTGATTAATGAACTGTGTTTTACAAAACAACATCTAAAAGCTCAAAAAATTCAGAAAATGATTGTTGGGTTTGCTAATGAGCAAGTAGGCTAACAGTGACGAAAAACTTCTAGCTGGTTTGTAGGAAGCCTGATGCAATGTAATGAAACCAATGGTAAATGGCGTATCCTCGTATAGCACTTTTCTATCTTCCTTGAAGGCCCTATTCACCCCTGCACACACTGATGCCGAACACTGATGCCGAACACCAATGCCGAACAATGGCGCTAACCTACTGTATAACCACCAGCATCAATGTGGGGTTCAGTGTCTTGCTCAAGGACACTTCCATACATGGCTGTGCAGGGCTGGAACCGAACCTGAACAGCCAGACGGTGACTGCTCTACCTGTGCATGTGGTCTTGGACATGCTTTCACACTAAACAGAATCATACTGGTGTGCAGCACGAACACCATTTGGTCCACACTGTGACACATGCTTTGGTTTTGAGCCAAGAATTGTGGCATCCTCACAAAGGTAAGGTACCCCCACACAGAGATGGGGGCTGCTGGGGGGGTACCTACATGTCACCTGTGTGTGATATGAATTGGGACATGGATGGAGGGGCTCTCTGTGGAGGAGCAGCAGGATCCTGAGTTGCAGATCATGGGGGACAACTGTGGAGCAGATTCGGGTACTGATGAGAGAAAACAGCTAAGGTCAGAGGTCACAGAGGAGCTCCATGAAGGGGGAGCAGATAACATCCCTGATCTTCAGCTGCTGGGGGGCTTTAGTGGACTCAGGGGGGTGGGGGCCAGAAAAACTGTATGTCTGACAGGCAAGTGAACAGCAATCAAAGGGGACATAAGCCCCGCCCCCTTTTTGACCCGCTTTGGTTCTGTGAATCTCTGCAGAGACCGAGCCTGGGCCCAGCATCCACACGCTCATCCTCCGGTAGAGGAGCGTCCAAATCCGCTCAGTAAACGGACGCGTTCACGCACACGGGGGTGCCGTGCGTTTCTGCTCCATGTTATTGAGCGCGCGCGGTGTGTGTGTGTGGGGGGGGGTTTCCATTGTTGCCAACCCGTGTCCTCGCTCTCTGCGCCAAACCTGAGCCTCCAGCGGGGCAGGTGCGCGTGCGTGTTCGGTCTATCGCTCATTTTCAGACTGAATTCCACCAGAACCCGGGTCCGGATCCGGGGGGGCCTTCGAACCCCGCAGGTGCGCACTCACCTTGGCTGCTCTCCGCCGCGGTGACGGGGGCACCGCCGTTGTCCGCAGCCCAGGCGTCGTTCGCGGTGCGCTCGGAGACCATGGACAGTCCGGTTCCGGTCTGTAGGGCCTTAAACGGGCTGAACAGAGCCGCCCGAGCGTCCGCGGACCTCCGGCGCGCTCCGGTCCGTCCGTCCGTCCTCTGCTCCTTCGGGGCTGGGATTATTCCGGCCTCGGGGACGGCGATGCTGGTTGTTGCAGATTTCGGGTCCGGGCTCGAAGTGAGTCCGATTGGAGATCCCGGGAAGAGCCTGCTCCCGGGATCGGAACCGGGCCGGTCGGTGCGCAGGCTTCCCCGGACTCCGTAGTCGGATCCAGGCGCCGTGGAGATCGGCGGCGCATCGTCGGGACTGATGCGGGGTGCAGCGCCACACAATCCGACCCAGAGGCCCACACAGAAGAGGAACCGCGGTACCGGAGAAACGAGCATCGTTAGGACGGGTTCAGCTCTCCATGAACGCCCGACTCACGGCCTCTCCCTGCGCGGAGGCGGACATCCGCGGCAGCCGCTGCTGTTGTTGCCCTCTGAACCGCTGTCAACACCTCACCTCCACCGCCACCTCCCCGATCCGCCGTGACGGACACGCGCGGCAGCCAATGGAAGCCGCCGTTACGCGTCAGAGCCGGCCTCCTGTGAGGCTGCTGCAGCTCTCTGATGATGATGTTTACCTTTCATCCACAGTTCCCCTTCATTCGCTTTCAGATGCGTTTATTCCGCTCCTACATGTCCTGCTCTTAGCACAGGTCACGCGCTTCCCGCGTCGGAGAGCTCTTCCGGTTCCTGTTAGCAGGAGCTCACCTGCGCTCAGGTGTCTGCAGGTTGAGGCATGAGGGTGCTGGCTGCTTTTCACGGTCTGCTTACATTCCTGGTGTCAGTGTAAAAAGCCAACAGTAAAGCTTTCACTTCCTGAGCTGCAGCAGCGGCGCTTCCTCCTTTCCATCATTGCTGACCTCAGAGGTGCTTTATGGAAACCCTCAGGTGCACTCTGTACCATGACTCAGCAGAACCTTACCCGTGACAGTCAAATAAGGACTCGGGCCACTTGTATGTTTAGCTGTAAGATTAGTATGAGGTAGGATAGCTGTCAAAAAGAAACATCTTCATAAATACAAAGTGGTGCACAAATTTGCAGAAAATGTATAAAAACAACCTTTAGTTTTACGTTTGACATGTCTGTTTTGAATACAACTTTTCTTTGTCTTGAATACGAATTTCTCCTGTTAAATCGCTGTCAAAAATACGTCACGGGGTCACAGGCATAAACATCGAGTCCCGGAGCATCGATTCTTGAAACTGCACATGCGTGATAAAGTTTATTTATTAAAATAAAAGAAAATTTAACTTTTAGGAATTTTACTGATACCATAATGATAAAATGATCTTGATAGTCATAGCTCTGTAAAAAAGTAAATAAAATAGATTACAAAAAAAACCGAAAAACATTGATCTCCAGCTGCATTTTCTGGTTTTCAGGCTCCAACAGGTGATGGTGTAAACAATGCAGCAGAGGGTCGGTCTAGAACCAGAAGTGGAAAACAGTCTAGAAAGACGTAGCAGACGTACAACTCCACTCATTCAGTGTAAAATAAAACCATGTCTGCTGAAATGAGTTGATAATCAGAGGATAAAGAAACCAAAACGGCTAAGCTAACTTGGAGCTAAAGTATGCTAACAGGCAACCGACTGTTGCAGCAATAAAAACAAACAAAAAAAGAACATTTTAAAAGTCAGTAGGATCAGAATACACAACTGTCTTTCTGTTTCTATTTTTTGAAACTATTGTTACGGTCGGCTGCCAGTTAGCCTACTTTAGCTCTGACTTAGCTTAGCTGTCTTCGTTATTTCCATCCATTTTCTTAGCCCTCTATCTCCATGTTGCTGCCAGAGCCTGTGGCGGGTGCGGCCGCCCCTCCTGTCCCGGGTTGCTGCCCGGCTAAGCGGGGATCCCCCAGGCTAACATGTCGCCACTGGCCGTTGTTGTGCCGAGGTACGTTCCCTCTGCCAGAACCATGTCTGAGACTGGAGGAACAAATTCTGGCAGGAGAAACGTATCTATGGACACAATGGCAGCAGCAGAGAGACAGGGATCCCTCTGCCGCCTGCTCAGGAGTTTTTCTTTTCTTTTATCATACTCTGATTAAAAATATTAATTTGTGCACAACTTTGTATTTATGAATACGTTTCTTTTTGACAGTTTCCTTAACCTATAAATTAGGAACAATTTGCACACTCCCTCTTACCAATGAGCTGTCATAAGTATTTCTTCTCTTATGGCACTTAATGAAGCAACCTGTGTCAAAATGTTCAGATTTTTGAAACCCACTCCCATGAAAAGGATGTTTTTGGTGTTTCTTAACATGTTCTTGTGGTCATTTTTAATGATGGAGGACATATAAAAAGAACATTTAGTTCCAAGCTGCATTTCTGATTTCTTTTTAAATTGTTTTTTGAAAAAAAAACCTAATTCGTGATGTAGAAAATACCCTGAACAGGCCACAATCTCCTGCTGCTTCATTCTGATGCATCCACCAACAGACTTGCAAAAGTATTCACACCCCTTGAACTTCTCCACAGTTTCTCATATTATGACCACAAACAATACCGTATATCTTCCAATAATGGCTGGTCTCCAATAAAAGCCTTTGTAGGAACCTGATCTACTCGGCCTGTCAGAACGACTCGGGGTCCTGCGACTGATGATGACGTCACACTATTTGATTGGCTGTAAGTTGGCCTGATGACGTGTAAGATCGTGATTGGCCCAGACAAAAAGATAATGATAATTAGGACAGTCGTAACTTGCAGTTATTCGTAAAAAACATGGATGGCTTGTACATTGAAATGTCCCACTACATTACACAAGGTACTTATCATAGCCTCACTTCAAAGAATACAGAGAGCAGAAAGGCGACCATTGGAAAGGCATCAAGGAATTACACAACTAAAAGTAAGTACCAATGTGACTTGATGTGTGAGACGTCTAATCAAGTCACATTTGTAACATGCCACTGTTTTGATGATGAATTTATTACCAGTATAATTAGTCATTACACAGATACTAAGTTAATTAAATTTACATTCTCTTTTCCTGGTGTATTAGATGAGCAGTTGTATTACAGCTATCAGGCAACCTGTGCTTGGTCATGTTTCAAGCGCAGGTTTGTGACATTTTAAGAAGCTGCCACGACGACCTTGGCAGTGGGAGTCATCATGGCAGACGGCGTACATTGGAGAAGGTTTTAGCATCGTACCACTGGAAAACTGTACTGGAGGATGTAAAGAAATGGGTAAGATATTTGGACTACTTGAGCTGTGTGTTCCTCAGAATGATAATTAGGATATTCTGACTGTAACTGCTCACTAAACCTGATAAGTTCTATGTAAGTTATGATGCATTTCTATTAGTGTAGTTACTATCCTGTTCCAAATATAAAAGATACTTGTGAGGAAATAACTGAAATGAATTCATTTCAAACTGTTTCAAAGGTTGATGAGTGTCCCCGCTGTCAGCATCATGAGACAGTTATAACTGTAGCTCCTGTTCTTCATCACATTCAAGTTCAGGAAGCTTGCAGTGTCCTTGGCATAGACCTAATTGGGCCGTTCCTTCCACTGCAAAGGGCAAAAGGTATCACTAGGTTTTGTAGCATGTGTCTGTGTGTATAATTCATTTGAAGGTAATATAGTCAGTTTTTGGGTTAAAAAAAAAAACAGAATATGACACTCGTGGATGTGACATATATGAAAACTAACTGAATCTCATGTTGCAGGCTCATTCTAACAGCCACAGATCTTTTTACCAAGTGAGCTGTGGCAAAATCCCTCTATACTAAAACTGCCACAGAGGTGTCAAGAAAAAATGTCAATATTTTGCTTGACTTTGGACTTGTAGAGAGGATCATTACTGATCAAGGGCAGGAATTTGTCAATGAGGTATAGCTACCTATTTGAAAACATTGTATTAGTGATTAGTGTTTTTGAGGCTTTGGGTGTGAAGCACTGCGTTACATCAGCCTACCATCCCAGGCCAATGGAGAGGATGAGCGCACCAATCGCAACTTAAATGTGATAAATGTCACGCGAGAAGAGGGGGTGACAAAGGTGTTGGTGTAGTAGAGGAGACGGAAGAGGACCTGGACGTCAAGATGGCAGAAGCATGCAAAAGTGATGGTAAAATAGAAATACAAGCATCCAGGGATCTAAAATGTAATGTTTTCAATAGCCAAAGCCAAGAAGCAAACTGGTCTGGGCCATATGTGATAGCCTCGATTTCATAAAAAGGGGGTGGAGACCTTATCCAATAAAGCAGGAGCTCAGCTGAAACAAATGTAAATGTTTCACATTTGAAGCCTTTCATCAGTCCTAAATTGAGAGGTATTATGCTCATGTATACAAGGACAAATGTCAAATGAGATGTTTGTTTCTTGTGACGTGCCAGTGGTTGGACTGGGTCTGTGGCACTTGCAAAACACTGTACTCTTGTTTTTCAGTGTCCAAGAGGCCAAAAATTGTATTTCCTCAAGTGGACAGCTTCCAGGGTACATTTTTTAAGTGCAGTTTAGTCTGTCAGTATGGTTGTGGCAGTAACAAACACAACCTAACTCTAGTCCAGATGGTTTGTTGTCTTTTAACTTAAAATACATGCACTTATCATAGTGTGTGTTGCTTATTTTATTCTTTTTTAAACTAACAGCTGAGCAGGAGCCCATTTCTGCCCAATTGGTACCACAGCAGTCAATACATGATGTTGACTACTGGCCTGGTTTGGGATATTTACAGGAGCTCTCCCCCAGTCCAAGCCAAGCTGGTAGGTATACATGTGTGTTAGGTTTTTCCTTAACAAAAGTAACTCGATGGAGACCAACTGGGGTTTATTGGCTTTCGCGAAAGGAGAGCTCCTCCAAGCACCTGTGTGATGGATAGTTGGAGGGAAACTCTGAATTCTTTATCAGCCTCAGCATTTTTATTGAAACATAACAAACTAGCAAAGGTGGGGTTTACATGTAAATGGGGATGGAGGCGTGATCACATGGAAGCAGCAAAAATAACAGTGGGTGTCTAAATGGTAGTCAATGTGAGTGTGTGTGAGTGTGTGTGTGTGTGTGTGTGTGTGTGTGTGTGAGTGTTATACAATGAAAAAATGACATAAAAAAACCTATCCATGTGTCTACTGCAAAAGTAATTTTGAAAGGTATGGTTTTGATGTTATTGTTTATGTTTTACTTTGTATTTGCAGCTGAACTGTGTAGTTGATGAAAGCCGAATGGAGCAGACACTTTGGTTAAGATGGAGATGTTTGTCTGACAAGGGAAGACTTCCAGAATGTGGGTCTTATCAGTGTAATGAAATCAACTGTATGTATGTTAAAGTTGATGTATTAAGTTTCAGGTAAATACACACAGTGCTTACTTTTGCTACTCTGTTGCAGATTGGAAATGCGTGCTTCAAACTAATCAAGAGGCTGCACAAAGACATGTATGGTGTTATTATGTATTGAATCACACTATATGCCCTCGTAGACATAGGACCTTATTATTGCTGTCTTTTATTGTAAAACTGTGTCTTCTAAACAGTGAAACATTGTTTTTGTGTAATCTTGTTTTCCATACGTAATTTTCATCAATGTAGGGAAAGATGTACACACTGTAGACATGTATGTTGTTCCTACATGGAAGGCTAAAGCTGGGATCCAATGGCTTCTCTTCCTGTAAGGCCCTTTTTTGTGACCTTTTGTGTTGCTTGACTTATAATTTAGCAAATTCGATTGTTAAATCTCCAGGTTGACATTCAATCCAAAGACTCAGTAATTGTCCCTGCATGGAGCCGACATCCTGGAAGAGCACACCAGTATTTGGTTAGTGTTAGTTTATTTCAAAAATTCTCCAGTCTAAGTGAACATTTAAATAGTATATTCTGTACATTTTTTCTTGATGTGTAATTGTAGTTCTTTTGAAAATGGTTCACAAGTTCTGAAGCCAGCAAAGAAAGAGCTGTTTTTGCTGGATTTGCTCAAACAAGATGGCTTTGGCAACAGCTGTTTCCATACCATCTTTAGGTGTTGGAAAAAAAGAATCTGCCCTGTTCTGTGGCTTGTGCGAGTATTCCAATCATGCAGGTACAGAACATAATGGCCCGATTTGGGAAATGATAAGTTTACCCTCGCTCTAAGGCTGTTTTTAAAACTTTAGCCGTAGTTCTAAGGCTGTTTTTTAAAGTTTAGCCTCGTTCTAAGGCTGTTTTTAAAACTTTAGCCTTGTTCTCAGGCTGTTTTTAAAGTTTAGCCTCGTTCTAAGGCTGTTTTAAAACTTTAGCCTCGTTCTAGCTGTTTTTTAAAGTTTAGCCTCGTTCTAAGGCTGTTCTTTAAAGTTTAGCCTCGTTCTAAGGCTGTTCTTTAAAGTTTAGCCTCGTTCTAAGGCTGTTCTTTAAAGTTTAGCCTATTTCTAAGGCTGTTTTTAAAACTTTAGCCTCGTTCTAAGGCTGTTTTAAAAACTTTAGCCTCGTTCTAAGGCTGTTCTTTAAAGTTTAGCCTCGTTCTAAGGCTGTTTTTTAAAGTTTAGCTCGTTCTAAGGCTGTTCTTTAAAGTTTAGCTTCGTTCTAAGGCTGTTCTTTAAAGTTTAGCCTATTTCTAAGGCTGTTCTTTAAAGTTTAGCTTCGTTCTAAGGCTGTTTTTTAAAGTTTAGCCTCGTTCTAAGGCTGTTCTTTAAAGTTTTGCCTCGTTCTAAGGCTGTTCTTTAAAGTTTAGCCTATTTCTAAGGCTGTTTTTAAAACTTTAGCCTCGTTCTAAGGCTGTTTTAAAAACTTTAGCCTCGTTCTAAGTCTGTTTTTTAAAGTTTAGCCTCGTTCTAAGGCTGTTCTTTAAAGTTTAGCCTCGTTCTAAGGCTGTTTTTTAAAGTTTAGCCTCGTTCTAAGGCTGTTCTTTAAAGTTTAGCCTCGTTCTAAGGCTGTTCTTTAAAGTTTAGCCTATTTCTAAGGCTGTTTTTAAAACTTTAGCCTCGTTCTAAGGCTGTTTTTTAAAGTTTACCCTCGTTCTAAGGCTGTTTTTTCAAGTTTAGCCGTCGTTCTAAGGCTGTTTTTAAGTTTAGCCTCGTTCTAAGGCTGTTTTTAAAACTTTAGCCTCGTTCTAAGGCTGTTTTTTCAAGTTTAGCCGTCGTTCTAAGGCTGTTTTTTCAAGTTTAGCCGTCGTTCTAAGGCTGTTTTTTTAAAGTTTAGCCTCGTTCTAAGGCTGTTTTTTTAAACTTTAGCCTCGTTCTAAGCTGTTTTTTCAAGTTTTAGCCGTCGTTCTAAGGCTGTTTTTTTCAAGTTTAGCCGTCGTCTAAGGCTGTTTTTTTAAAGTTTAGCCTCGTTCTAAGGCTGTTTTTTTAAACTTTAGCCTCGTTCTAAGGCTGTTCTTTAAAGTTTAGCCTATTTCTAAGGCTGTTTTTAAAACTTTAGCCTCGTTCTAAGGCTGTTTTAAAACTTTAGCCTCGTTCTAAGGCTGTTTTTTAAAACTTTAGCCTCCTTCTAAGGCTGTTTTTTAAAGTTTAGCCTCGTTCTAAGGCTGTTTTTTAAAGTTTAGCCTCGTTCTAAGGCTGTTTTTAAAACTTTAGCCTCCTTCTAAGCTGTTTTTAAAAGTTTAGCCTCGTTCTAAGCTGTTTTTAAAACTTTAGCCTCGTTTCTAAGGCTGTTTTTTAAAGTTTAGCCTCGTTCTAAGGCTGTTTTTTAAAGTTTAGCCTCGTTCTAAGGCTTTTTTTAAAGTTTAGCCTCGTTCTAAGGCTGTTTTTTAAAGTTTAGCCTCGTTCTAAGGCTGTTTTTAAAACTTTAGCCTCCTTCTAAGGCTGTTTTTAAAAGTTTAGCCTCGTTCTAAGGCTGTTTTTAAACTTTAGCCTCGTTCTAAGGCTGTTTTTTAAAGTTTAGCCTCGTTTTAAAAGTTTGGCCTCGTTCTAAGGCGTTTTTTTTAAAAGTTTATTTACATTTTAAGGCTTGATTTTGCAGAGTGATAAAGTTAGACGTCACCAGTGTATTATTGTATTTTGTTGTAATTGCCTGTATTTGTGTTTTTAACATTTCTATATTTTCTCGTTAATCTTTGACCAGTTTTATAGGGTTTTTCTCACCAAACCAATGGAAACTGTTGTGGTATCTCTATGTTGATGGTAATTATCATGTAGTCTGTATTTAATTGAGGGTGGGGTAGTGTAGTATTTATAACTATTGTAATTGGAATCATCTTCCTTGCCTTTCACAGTATGCACTCAGCATGAGCACAGGCCTTCAATTTTTGTTTACCGAGGTCAGTACTTTTTTCTTCAGACATGGAGTGAGTATAAAAAAGGACCATACATGACAGTTCCTACGTAAATTGTTTATTAAGATCAACTTTTTAATAAACAATTTACATAGGAACTGTCATGTGTCTTTTGTATACTCACTTTCTGTCTTATAATTTCTTAAGACTGAGCCTAAGTCAGAATGTGTTCCACACTTTGTGTAGGTATTATTTGTGTGTAATCTTTTTTTATGTAGAGGGACATGCCAAGCAATCGCAGATGGTGGTGTGTTAGTGATGGAACTGTTCAAGATAGACGGGTAAGACTGCTGTAAATATAACTTCCAAAAAAACAAAAAACTCCTCCTGTGTGCACCACCTTCAGATACGTTGAGTCCCAGTCAGCATCAGGAGACGAGCACATTTTCAGTGGCTCGATAGTCAGGGCTTTATTCAAGGGTGCAGTTATGTAAATTATTTTCTTATCTATGCCTTTTCCCACCACCTCTATAGAAACTTCACTTTTGGTTCATAATTTGTTTTCCACAGGCGTAGCAACATGGAGCAGGTTTCTGCATCCTACAGACAGGATTTCTATGTGATGTACAACAATGGAACCTGCTGTGGATGTACAAAAACAACAAACCTGGTAAACAAAACTGAATGGTTTGATTCTGTCTTCACAATTAGTTTTGATTTAAATAGTCATAAACCACAGAGTGTGGTGATGGTCATTGATCAGTATGATTTTCATTCACTCTATTTTGGAACAGGAAGAGAGGTTTACTGCAAGGGATCTACTCTGAGGATCCTTACCAGAACACTGCAGCCACTTTTGCAGCCAAATGCAAATTTGGTCATTAAAATATATACAAGAGAATAAAGGTCTAAAACAGTATTAATCAGAGCAGCTATCTTATGTGCTTTAGAATTTAGGTATTCAATTCAATGTTATTTCTATAGCCCAACATCACAGCTATAGCCGTCTCATTGGACTGACATCTGTATATTGTGAGAACAAAAAGTCAAACATGAAAAAGCAAACAACAGCTGATTGTTAAACAGACTAAGTTATGTGCTTTACGTTTTATCAATCTAGATATCATAAATATAACAAGTTTATTCATTTTCTTCTGATTTTTTGTTTTTTTTTAGTGGTGGTTCTTCATCTTGTACTTATGTACAAGTATTCTACTTGTACTTGTATCATATTACGAAGGAAACGCAAGGTTTGACCATAAGTCAAAATGAGGTCATGTAGGCTTTAGTGTTTCTTTTTTGTGAGGATTTCCAAACAGCACAGTCAGCATCTTCAGAAGGCAGAACTGATTTTTCCTGAAGTTTCTCAGATTCTCAGCAGTCATGGTACCGTAAATCTGAGAAAACTCGCGCAGTAACATTTCAGTGACGCTGTTTGACCAGAGAACGTGAACGGCGGCTCACTGGACCGCAGTGGCGTACACTCATCTATACTGTCTCTGTGCTGGAAGGCCCCTCCTGTGTGATGGAAGCAGGAGCTCAGTTCAGTAGTTCTAGTGACAGAATAATCCTCTTGTCAGATTATTGTTCTTTAGACGGTACGAAGCAGGCGTGCATCTTCTTCCTGTGTCTCCGCCACAGTCAGCTGAACTCCGCTGTTGTTGCCCCCGCTCCCCGCCATGGGGAACAGCGACGTCATGGAGCAGGACGCGCAGAGGAGATGGAGAGGAGCCAGCGTCCTCCTCTCGCTCCTGGGGGGTTCGTCCTGCAGGAGGCCCCAGCAGCACGCAGTCCTCCACAGACTGCTGGCCTACAGCGACGCGCTCATCTCCATCATCGCCACTGTCATGGTAACGCGCGCGCGCGCACACGCACGCACCTCAGCCTGAGCGGGTTTGGTAGTGGGAGCGGGGTCTGCCCAAACGTCAGTAAACTGCATGGACGGGACTCGAACCGTTGACCTGTGCAGTGGCTGCTCCTCCTGACAGACTGTTCAGACCAGGATCATATCACCAAATGTGAGCTGAAGAAAGCATTTCTTCACAAGCATCCGGGAAGTTTTAAGCTTAAAGGCATGATGGGAGTTTTCCTTTTCCAGCCTTCTCTCTAGGATGGGAACGTTTCCCAATAGTTGGAATATGATGGTTGATTATTTTTATTACAATCCAGGTAAAGTCATCTGGTTTTTGTAAGAATTTGATGAACTAAAGTGAATTTTAGAACCTTTGATTTCTGTATTTTGCTTAGTTTGATGCTTTATTGTGGAGCTTTCTCCATAAGTTAAAATGAATCAGATGCTGATACAACAGGCTGTTCCTGGCAGAGGAAGGGAGAACTGGAGGACACACTGATGTTCTTAGAGGTTCTCATACCTGTCTCCTCTCCTCAGATCCTACCTGTCGCCCACACCAAAGTGGAGGAGCGGGTACGGCTCCTTGATGCTCTGACTGCTGCTTTCTGTCCTGATCTGATTGAATGTGTTTCTGCTGCAGGAGCTGAGGCAGAGCCTGCAGCTTCTGCTGAGCGCCAGATCGCCGTTACTTGATGACGTTCCTGATTGTGACGGTGGCGTGGGCCGCCCACATCAGGTGAGGACTGCGGGACGCCGCGCTGTGTCATCAGTGCTGCCCTTTTCTCATTTTGCTGCCATGTTGTCTTCACAGGTTGTTTCAGGTGATCGTGCGCAGCGATGACTGCCTGGCTCTGCTGAACCTGGTGAGTTCAGGCCCTCGTCCATGTTGAGCTACAGGTGTGAGCCTTCATTCTGATGTAAACCTGTGCTCTGGGTTGGGTGCAGGCCTGCATGATGCTCATCACCTTCCTGCCGTACACTGTGAGTATGTGTGTGGGTCAAATCTGGATCAGTTTAGGTGAAGAAAACAGATCGTACATTTGATAAAGAAAAAAAGAATTTCAAGAATATTGAGTTTGAAAAAAATGTACTTGAAACAAAAAAACTGTAGACCTAACCAAATGAAAAATAATGTTGACTCGTAACAGCTGCTGTTCGGGATTTTAACCCTTTGTTATTTCATGTGCTTTCAGTTCTCAACTCACAGCTTGAATTTTGAATTTTTTGCTGTCATCGTTGATCCTAATTTCATGTGGGGGTGGGGCTTACAGCCATTGGCTTTTGGACATGACTGCCATTGGGTGAGAGGTTATGGCGATGTCATCTTAGCTCTTAGAACAGCGTCTGTTCACCCATCTTTAGTGCCCTAACTGAGGAAAAAAGGTTGTTCCCCAAAACATTGATGTACCGGTCATCCTCTCCTTAATACAGTGCAGCCTTCCTGTCCATGTGCGGAAAAACACCCCCATAGCATGATGCTACCACTCCATGCTTCACAGTAGGGATGCTGTTCTTGGGATGGTCCTCATCATTCTTCTTCTCCAAACACGGCAAGAGAATTCAGATCAAAAAGTTCTATTTTGGTCTGATCTGATCACATGACTTTCTCCCATGATCCTCTGGATCATCCAAACGGTCATCGGTAACCTTCAGACGGGCCTGGACATGTGCTGGTTTAAGCAGGGGAACTTTCAGTGTCTCTCACAGTGGACATCCACCTAGGATGAACATTTCAGACTCCTCCATTTCTAAGTGGGAGAACCAGCAGAATCACAGGTGTTCAAATACTTATTTGCCTCACTGTATGTCCTAGAAAACAACAGCATTTTTTAATGTACATTTTGACTAAAAACAGCATAGTTTTAAAAAATGCTAAAAGACCACTGGGAACACTTTGAAAATAGATGACAAAATGCTTGAAGACCATTTTGTTGGTCTGGGTAAGATTTTTGGTGGCACTCCATGTCTCAGTAAATTCCACTGCTCGTGTGGGTGGTGGACTTTGGGGTCCAGGTGAACGATAGCATGGGGCCCTGTGCAGCGGTTGCATTAAATATATTTTTTAAATCCTTTCCTTGGGTAAAAACTTCCTTACTGGTCCAGTTTTAGACAGCATCAATGTCAGGAATCCAAATGTTTTCACAAGCTTTAAAAAACAGAAATCATATTCTATGTTAAATGTGTTTTCTATAAATGTTTATTTGGAAAAAATCTTCCATTTATTAGAATGCACTCATTTAGATTTAGGCAAAAGGAACAAAAATACTTGAAACAGTTGCCTACCCACATGGAGTGGAATCAATAAAAGAAAAAGACATTTTCAAAGTTACCACTTTCTGCCCTTCCATTTACCTTTCTTCTCCTTTTCTCATTCTTGACTTTCTTTACCTTCTTTTTGATTTTTTATTCTGTCTCTAACGCTAAATAAACAACAGACAGATGCAAAATACATCAAATAAAAGGGAGGACATGATATATAAATGTCATTCATCATTCATTTTCTGGACCGCTTTATCCCTTTCGGGGTCACGGGGTTGCTGGAGCCTAACCCGGCTACTCATGGGCGAAGGCAGCGAACGCTGGGTAAACTAATGGACAATCAAACCCACTTCACATGGGATTGCATAATCTTCTGTGTGGCAGAGCTTGCAGCCTGCTCTGAAATTGAACAGGAAATGTGCAAAATACAGTGTTTCTGGGGGTATAAATGATTAGAATCAAAGATATGCATGTTATTTATGGAACAGGTTAGTGGACATGTATGTATTTTATTATCAGTAGGCTCTACATCTGATGGCAGGTGAGGACAGTGATGTGAGCACTGCTTCACCTGTCTTCCCTGATCACACTTCACTGTTGAAACGTATTTCAAAAAGAAAAAACTAAAAGCTCCCAAACCGATCCCAAACCCCCAAATCATGTTCACTCGTCAGAAGCAACTTTTGCCCACAAAGTCGCAACAAAAACCACAGCTACTGAGCTGGAAACGCTGCCTCTAGTTTTAAAAAAAGCGGAGGTTGCACTTTTTTTCTTCTTCTTCTCTGGCATCCCCTAGATGTGCAGCACCTTTAGCATTTCCTATATCGCCTGTACTATGGACCGGTTCTGTTGAAGTGGGTATTCAAGCTGATCCTGGTTTGACCCCACAGCTCTGTCCCTACAGCATCAAAAACACAAACATGGGGCTTGCTCATCTGTTTTCTGCAGTTCTCCCTGATGGCCATGTTCCCTGAAACATCCTGGGGATGTTGCTCTTCTGCAGTTGTGTCATGGTGATCGGGATCATTCAGGTGAGGCACCTGGATGGATGAGAGAGGAGCTTCACCTTTGCTGTGTGACATCTGCTTCTTTTGTTTTTTCAGTGTGTGATAGTGTTGTACGCCTTTAGCCATCCCTTCCTGCTGAACGAACAGATCCAGATCTCAGAGAACCAGAACTTCTACAAGAGCCACATCCTGAAAGTCATCATGAGAGTTCCCATCATGTGCTTCTTCGCCAGTATCCTCGCCTTCATCTTCTTCCAGCTGGTGGGTGGAGCTATTTTTTGCCAATTTACACTGAAACCGGTCGAATCAAATCTGAGATTTGGCGTAAATGCCCCGCCATTGTCTTTGCCTGAACTTTTGCACCTGAAATGGTCAGAGGAAGACACTCCCTGCATCAGATAAACCTCCACCAACAATTCGGACCTCAGAGTGGACCTCCTGTGTTCTGTAACACCTCTGTGCTCCTCTCCAGTCTTATGTGCTCCTGGCCATTGTGGTCTTCCTGCCGTACATTTCCCAATCCTTGAAGTGGTGCTACAGCAAAGCAATGGGTAAGCCCAGCATGATTCTGGCCACAAGAGCAATCCTTCAGTCATGAAAAGAACCTTATCCTTTCAGGTCAGGTAGAGGAGAGTCCAGATGAGATTCTATTTACACCTACTGCCCAGCGAGCCCTCAGCAAAGAGAGGGTGGAAGCATTCAGCGACGGCGTTTACGCCATCGTAGCCACACTTCATCCTGGACATATGGTTTGTATCTCCTCACGATTCAGTGAGGTCAGAATGATGTCAGTGCTCGTATCAGACATTGGTTCCTGTTTTGCAGCGGGACAACGTCCGACCCAGTGGTGGTGCAGAGCAGTTTGGTGGCAGCCTGATCGCGGCTGCTGGAGTACGGTCCAGAGTATTGGCCTACTTTGGCTCCTTTGCCACTGTGGGGCTGCTGTGGTTTGTCCATCACTCCCTGTTCCTCCATGTTACCAAGGCAACGCGCTTCATGGGCCTGCTCAACCTTCTCTCTGGCCTTCGTCGAGGCCTGCCTCTAGCCTACCTAACGCACGAGTTTACAACTCCCACAACGAGCTGGAGCATCCAGATCAGCTGTGTGATCGTCTTCTTTGCTGGATTTTCCAGCTGGCCATCTGGGTGTGGCCTCTACAGCGAGCGGGAGAGCTCCACCCGGAGTGTCGGCGGCCGCGGCGTCTTCATGCTGGCTAAGCTGGCTTGTACCCCTGCGTGGCTTTGGGGACGTTCTTCCTGACGTGCGTTCTGAGCGAGTTCAGCGCCTCATCTTCCCTCATGGAGATCACGGTGCGTTGCCTTCCTGCTGCTCAGGCTGCTGGTGCGGATCGGGCTGGCGTGCTGCGCCTCCTGTTCTGTCCGGACCGGCCCAACCTGAGATCCATGGAGGAAGGATGCAGCGATCAAGGGTGGCCTTCAACTCTCTGTGACTTAGCTGACCTGCAGGGGGCTGTTCAGGAGAGAACTGTTGAGGGGCTCTTTCTGGTTTGGAACCACGGGCCTTCAGGGAATGGGGGTTTTTGAACCTAACAACTCTGGATAACCTTCATTCCTTTCTTTTGCTTCAGAGAAGTTCTTTGCCTTCAGCTGCTGTTCCTCGCTCCACTGCATGTGTCAAACTTTGAACAAAGATTCAAACAGCTGGAGCTTTTCTTTGGCACGTTTCTTTGCTAAACCATGAAATGAGTCATTTGAACCTTTTTTAGGATTAGATCAATGTAAAGACTTGGACTTTGTACAAATCTGCAGAGTAAAGAAGTTGCTTTCTCTGAGCTTTCTTGAAATGAGAGTCTTTACGTCCAGACTCAACCTGCTCTGCTTCTGATCATCTGTGTTGTACATCTAGAAAAGATGGATTAATGAAGAATTCTGTGTCCAAACGGGTCTTTGTTTTGATAAATGATGGGTCGCTTCACACGGTCATGATTTGTCACTTCATAGTGTCCAACATTCACGTGGAGGCAAACGGCTGAATGTCTTTTTTCATGCGGTGGGGCCTCTGCCCTGGGGAGACTTGGGCCCAATGCTGGGATGGGGCGGGGGGACGGTTGTTTTTTCCATCAGGGTTAAGTTTGGCAGCTGTCCCCTACCTACCTCCTTCCTTATACAACCACTTGGGTGAGAGGGGGGGTCGGCTTGCGAAATGCCTCGGGGGCAGAGCCACTTGGCAGTGGTCCCCCCTCCATGGTTTCTGCACAGTTTTGCCCCCTTCTCTCGGTTTTAACTGCACACACCCTTTAGACCTCAACAAACAACACACACACACACACACACACACACATGACACAAGGAAGGTGGGACTATCTCTTCTGTCCCTTACCCCATCCCCGGTGGAGGGAACAGGGCCTTCAGCAGTGGCGGCCTTGTCTCTTGGGTGTCGGCCTCCTGGGCCCGGCGGCCCCCTCCCCACGCAGAGAGAGGGATCCCTCAGTTCTCTGGCAAGTCCATGAGCGGGGATCATATTCCACTGAGCTGGAGGGTGTCTGTGTCCTTGTGGTGCGGGTTCTAGTTCTTGTCCTCGGGTGCCGGGGCCCTTCTAAATTACAACATTAGGAGAGCCTGGTCAGGTATGTACTCATTTTATTCTACACCTTGAGGGATCCACACTTCTCTTGGTCGTCTCTCCTCTAGGTGGGGGTAGCTGACCCCTGCCGTGCTCTCTCCTGGATCTCCTGCAGCTGCCAGAGCTTTGGAGCGGATCTCCCTTAAGGGTGCCCTGGCTCATACCTGGGGTGGGGTGGGGGATGCTCAGAACTCCTGGGTGGTGGTGGGTAGCTTGTCTGGTGTGGTGGGGCCCCGCTGGGCCCCCTGGTGCGGTCGACGGCTGCTCTTCTGGTTGGGCTGTGACTTGCACTCTGTGCTTCCATACCTCACTGCTCTTGAGTTTTGGGGGCCCGTGTGGCGGTCCGGCGGGCCCTGGTCTGGATGCTCGGCCAGACTGCCTAGGAGGTGGTGCCCTGGTCGCCTCTGCTGCCTCAATGGGTGTCTTGGTGTGGGGATGGTTGGGAGCTCTCCTCCTTTTTTTCTTTCCATTCCTTCATCCACTTCAGCTTAACATAACATTCACCTGAGCACAGGCGTCGGCTCACCTTTGCATAATTAGTTTACTTGACAGAATGGAACATGTGTTGGCTGGAATGCACAAGTGTGTGTGTGAACTATATAAAGACAGGTTTGTGAACACTCTGGAGTCCAGCAGGTATGTTTGTAACAACAGAGTGAGTGGACAGGCCCGCCCACTTTAGACTAACATTCACACATGATTGTAATGATTATAAACTTCCAGCATTTTGTTCCCTGTTGTTTTATGATTCTATCATCCCTCCCTTGTAATCATCCTCTAACTTCTATTAACACCCCCCACCCCCCGATAACTCTCTCTTTTTTTCCCCTTTTCTTTTTCCGTCCACCCAACAAGAATAACAAAAACGTAATTAATAAAAATAAAGTTTAGTTTAAATTACAAAAGGGGTTTATAAGAAATATCACCTTGTGTGTCTGATGATTTAGAATCCCAATTGTAACAGTAAAATCTGTAAACACAGAGGCTCCAGTCCATATCTGTTTGCTCAGCTGTTGGACAGGACAAAGTGAAAAAAAGATGCTTGAGGAGTTATGAGGTGATAGATAGAGGTAATCAGTTTGTAGCTGGCACTGAACGAGATTCAGGACAATTCTTTGGCGGCCTTTTCCTGGGATCAAAGGTCAATGAAACTTGGTTGTAGTTGTGTGGCATGTGTGACATTTTGGAAAGATTGATAGGGAGTCATAATGAATTGGTGCAGATTATAATCCACCTCTGGATTTGACTAAAGGAGTTGCATGCTTCCTCGTACATGTGTGGGTTTTTTCCCTCTCACAATCCAAAACATGGTTCATAGGTTCAGTGGGATTCTAAATGACCCTTTGTTCTGAGTGTGTGGCCTTACAACAGACTGGTGACCTGTTCAGGGTCTGCACCCCTTTGCCAAACAGTAGCTGGGATAGGCTCCAGCAACCATAAAAATGATTCTGAAGATAGATGGAATATTCAAAGGATTCTTGTTTTGTTCTATATGTTAAAAAAGAAAGACTTTTCTTGTTGTGCATTCACTGAAAGGAAGTGAGTGTAAAAGATTTTCTTCTGATTCATTTTGATCACATTTAAAAGAGAATTTGATTTTGTTTTGCTTCCCAGAAGCGCGAAAGAAAGTTTAAAACATCTGCGTCTGCGCGATGAGTCTGCTCCTTCCCCATCTGCTGGATTGAGGTAAAACCAAATATCTTGATTCATCAAGAGAAACACGGAAGGAAAAGCTTTAAAAGAAAACACTTTATTCATCATGAACTGCATCACATGCCTGACATGATCCAAACTCAGTGTTATGTCTCCCATTCAACCTCTGAACTGAAAAAGCTTTCAGATCGTGAAGTTTCAAAAGGTGCTGCAGGACTTGGCTCAGCTTTTCCTTCATGGTCTGCTCAGCAGCTTCCTGGGATCACAGCTGCAGGTGAGTTCCACCTAAAAAACGCTGCAGCATGACACAGAACCAGGTGCTCTGGACCAGAACCACACCAGGTCAGCACACAAGCACACCCTTTAAGATGAGGTGGTTCTGGTCCAAAAACAGATGTTTGTTTGGTTTGATAAAACTAAACAAAGTAAATAAATAATCATTGAGTCTAAGACTGAGTAAAATCTTCACGTCACTTCAAACCGCTGTGAGGAAGACATCAGTGGTTTTCATGAGACAGACACGCACAGGATCAGCGCCTCCTCCCTTGTGTGAAGGGGGGGGGGGGGTGCGGTTGATCTGACAGCTCTTTGGTAAACAGGGTCAGGACCTGGTGGATCCATGAAGCCTCCTTCTGTCCTTCAATCATTTTCCTCAGGAACTGAATGCTGCCCAGGATACAAGTATTGCTCAAAAGCCCTCCCACTTTAGTCCTAACAGATATGAGTAATTACAGTAAGGAGTTACTGTACACACGTACACACACGTACACACACACACCAACAATCAAATGCTGCATC
>BNCR01000009.1:2443327-2538304 GCA_014656515.1 Oryzias celebensis | reverse complement strand
ACTGCAGAAGAAAAATCTTACAACAGCTGGAAGAACACAAGTCTGACAGTGTTTGTGTGGAAGAGATTCCTGCAGATCAGCAGAAGCAGAATAATCAGTGAAGCTACACATAAACGGGAGACCAGAAGTCCTTTAATCTGAATGTTTTGGGATAATCTGAATATTTGGATAATCTGAATGAGATCAGCTTTGGTTCTGGTTTAGATCAGAATGTCAGAGTTGTAGAAACACCAGTCAGTCTGTATCTCCACTAACAACCAGGTTGTAGAAGTTGACCTTGCGATTTGTGACCTGAATGCCCAAAATTCCCCAAATCTCAGTTTCTTCTGAATCAGAAATTGTAGCACTAGGAAAGTAAAAGCGGAAACTGGCTGCAGTGAGAAGAGTGACAGACAGGCCTCAGCACCACACGCTGCTCACCTGAGAACACAGGATGTGGAGACATGAGAGGAGCTGCTGGAGGCTCAGTCTGTTTGGACACAACACACAGGCTACATCTGGACCCGTGTGATTCCTGACATGACTGCAGTCATGTTGGACTGGTGCTGTTGTCATGTAAGAACATGTAAGAACTGACATGGTGACGGAGCAAAAAATGCCTTAAAACAAAGAATCCTGTTTTGCTTTGCTTCATGACATTGAGCTATGCCAGCAGTTTCAGTGTCACAGTCTTCACATTGTTCTGAGGACAGCTGCTTTTACTTTTATCTTCAGCTCCTTTCAAGTAACTCAAGATTCTCTATGAGTGACGTAACCACATAACCGTGGTGGTGGTGACATCACACTAATGACTGGCTGTCTACTGTCAGCTTCACACTTTAGTTCCACACGTTTTTCCAGTTTGAGATTTAGTTCTATGAAAAATAACAGAGAAAACTATTTTTGAGATCACATGGATGAGTCCAGGGCCTCATAACCTGAGAGTTTTCCTGTCTGAAAAAGTAAGCAGAATCAAATGTGTTTCTATATATATGTATGAAAAACTCAGGTGTCCAGCAGCACTCGTGCTCCTTTCACCATTCAGAACCTGCATGTTCTCACTAAGGGTTTAATGATTTGTCTTAAAGATGGGAATCATGTCATAGTTAATGGTTGATATGATTCATATCGAACGATTCTCTGATCTAAATTAGATCTTCATCCAAACCTTCAACAGTGAGATTCAGAGATCAATTCCTGCTACTGAACAGTGACGTTTTCCAGATTCTTGTGTTTCTTCAAGATAATCAAGTGTAAATAAATATGTGTACAAACAAACAAGTAAACAAGAATGAATGTCAAATCCATTCACATTTGAGTTTGATAAAGTTCATTCCACTGTTGTTTTTCCACATCAGAATAATCCAAAGGAACATTATTAGAACATTCTAGAACACTATATGGTCACATGACTGTAAATTTAAAGTGTTTCCATACATTGGACTGGAATCTGTTTTACTGCATCACGTGTTTGTCTGCTGTGACGGTCATTTTTATAGTAAAATAAATCTACCATGTCTCAATCCAGATGGTATTTTCCAGTATTAATTTTATTATTTCTCTCGCTTTGAAATGATTTTATAATAGTTTAGGTTGGTTGGATGAACAGCTTACCTCAGACAGATTGATCTGGTTGGAACGTATCAAAACCCATTCATGGATTGAGTATATTAATCGTTACACCTCTAGTTCAAACGTTTATCACAGATCATCATGTTCTGAACCTTTACATCCATCTGCTGTTTACTCGTTTATTCTTCCACTGCCGAGTCGCTCCGTCCATCGGAGCTTCATCTGTCAGACGATGCTGCCGTTCCTCTGAGACCCGACAGACAAAGTCACAGACAAGAGTCAAACCCGGGTTTATTGGAGAGTGCAGCTTAAAAAAAGAAAAAGAAAAAAGCTGGGGGGCAGCACCACCCTGTAGAGGGTGGAGGGCCTGCAGCCTGCTGAGTGACAGTGCACAACATGACAGTACAATGACAGTGCTATTTAATTTCACCTGTACATCAACCAGAATAGTATTTACAGTGGTCACATGGGGGAGGGGCCAGTACCTGAGGAGTCATGATAACCGCTGTCAATCATACACTAGAAAAGGAAGAAACACGCCCAGGAAGCAGTGGCCCAGTTGACACACAGGAAGCCAGAACCGCCCCTGGACTCTGGACCAGGACTCCTGCCCCTCCTGCCAAGCCTCACCGGTCTCCATAACAATGCAGTTGTATCTATGCTGGGCACATAAAACAGCCCCTAAACCCCCCACACCGTATGAGCTTTGACGAGAGCGCTTTGTTGTGCTGAGGTAGGCAGCAGAGAGCGGATTCAACCACAGGGATGGACGTCCTGACGGCCACCTGCCCAACACTACAGGTGACCAGAAGCAGCAGAGATGTCACGACCCTTTGTGGCAGCAGGTTCCCACTAGCACCCCCAGCCCACCCCCAGCACACCAACTGGACTAGAAAGCAAACTGGCTCAGTCATCAGACGCTCCGTGTGCAGCATGTCTGCAGAGACCAAATAAATAACAGAATACAAATTCTTTTAAATAACAATCATTGTCTCGGCTCAGGATCCGCTGATCAAAGTGAGGGTCCAATGTCTGAACAGGTCAAACGCCGGCGAGTCTGAGCCTCCATGATTTGAGCGGCAGCGCCCTCTGCAGGCTCAGCTACCCACGTCTTAGGATCCTTGGTCGCAGTTTGACAGAAATCCACGAAGAGGACAAATGTCTCCTGATGTTTGATCATATCAGCTGGACCGCCAAGCAGCTCTGATCCAGCAGATCTGGGTCCTGGGGGAATCCACCTGTCTGATCTGGGCTCAGTGGGGGCTAGGGCTTGTAGCAGTTTCCTTGCGTGGTGAGAGCAAGCTGGCCGTTGGGGGCCACCTCAGCGGCCTCGTCCTCCAGCAGGCCGGACACGTCGGCGTTGGGGATGCTGTCGTGGTAGCTGCTGAAGCTGATGTTGTCCTCCTTCAGCTCAATAGTCCAGAAGGGGGCGTTGAGCTTGCGGTTCTGGTACTCCCGATAGGTGTACACTCCCCCCACAAAGCCAAGCAGCAGCAGAACCACGAGGATGATGACGGCAAGGATGATGATGTTGAACTGCGTCCAGGACACCTCGGTCAGTGCGGCGGTGGTATTGTCAGAGGGGCTCCTCAGGCTGGTCAGGAGGGCCTGGGGGTGGTGCTGGTGTCACCGCCTGACCTGGAGTCTGGAACGGCTCTGTCTGTGGTGGGGGTGCAGAGGGGGAGGGGGAGGTGGCGCCGGCAGTAGGGACCACGGCTGTGATTGGTAGTGTTGGGAGGAAGCGCAGAACTGAGGAGAAAGGAGAAAAAAGGGAACTTTGGATTTGAAATCTGACACCAAACTCTCAGCTGCACAGAGAAGCTGCAGATGCTCCTGGGTCTCTCCTGGGTCTTCAGTCACATGCACAGATTCTGGTTCAGGCCCAGACTCTTGTAGGGTCACAGTTGCTTCTGGGAGAGTTCGGCCTGTGCACTGCTCACAGTATGAAAGCAGAACTTCATTTCAGCTCAGGGGACATTCTCCACAGAGCTGCTGAATTACTCTGCAGGAAGTCTTCATGTGACCCAAGCAGAGTCAGGAACTGAACCAGTGAGGAGACCAGGATCCCACAGAAGACTAGACGATATTCCGATGAACGTGGCATTTCAAAAACACTCAAAACGTCCTTATTTTTCTGTCACAACCATCCAGGACTAGAAAGAGGAAACTCAGAAGGAGCTCAGAGAAAAATGTTTTCTGAATCTCTGCACAATGGCAGGGATTTTATTAAAACACACATTAAGTGTTACAACCATTAACTGTTTAAGAGCACTGGACCGAGTGAGTGTGATGTCGCCCATAGAAAATGGGTTCCTTCCATCTCCAATCAAATGAAGCCAATTTAGTTGTCATTTTTGTGATACAGGCGTCACCATGTTGGAGCCAGACCACGTCGGTAAGCAGTGATTGGTTCAAGTCAGTAAGAGTCAATGTTTCTATGGCAACCACTCACACCAATCAGGTGCAAGCTTGTTGGAAGGCCACACCCCTTACACATGAAAGCAGGCTAAATCTGTCAATCAAACACTTTGAATGTTCGACCACAAACTTTCACTGAGGTATCTGATCTGTCAATTCATAACTTGAATAACTTGAAGTTAAGAAAAATATGACAAATTATGTAATAATTTATATTAAGTAAAAGATATCAGAGCAAGAAAGGTTATGATTGCCTGAGTAACCGCTGTTTGTTTCTCTATGGATGTTGATACTTATGGAAGTACGTCCTGTTCGGAATGCCAGAGGGGAGGGGCCACCTAGTCCAGTGATTACAACACTGACTCATCTTCACACAGAGTGTGTGTGTGTGTTTTTGTGTGTGTGTGGGTAGGGGGGGTGCTGTTACACCATCACTAAAAGGGAGTGTCTTTATACAGGTGATAGCCTCAAAGGATGACCTGGATCTGCCTCTCAGCCTGTCAGATGATGCTTTAGTGCAGCTCAGGTCCCTTCTTCCCAGAATGCATTCAGTCAATAAGTAAATGAAGTAAATGAAGTAAATGAAGATGCTAGTGTTCACTGTCACTATGCGTACTTTAACGTATTATTTAGTCAGGCTGTGTAGTGCCCCAGGTTTAGAAGCAAAGTGGAGGATGGTGGTTTATTCTTATCTTCAGCTAGTGCAGGGAAACCCAGTGTGCAGAATGAGCTCTAACAAGAGGAGAATCGAGTTCTGTCATTTTACTCCAGTATACTGCAAAACACAGTTCCATGTCCCATCACACGGTCTGGCTCCAGAGCAGTGTCCACCCCAGACAAGCACAGCTAACAGCTACTGAGAGCCTGGAACTCTAACACATCAGAGCAGAAACAACTGACAGCTGAAATGTTCTGCTGCAAAAACCATCCCCAATAATATAATCCACTTCCGCTGAGACTTTGATATTTGCATCCGTTTTTTTATTTGCAGCGCGTGTCTTTTTTTCTGGAGCATTACTTTTATGTGCATCATTTACAGCTAACAATGACAGATTAATCAAGTAAGAGAAAGGAAAACAATTATGCAAAATTCACTAACATTTAAGTGTCCTAACCATCGTTTGGAAAAGCTTGCTTGGACTGCCCGGCTTAGCCACTAGAGGGGGCTTATGTGTTAAAAAACTAGGAAGGAGCAGACAACAAGTAACATGTTGGATCTAACAATTAAACGATTTATGTCGTTTATAAAATAAGCTAAAGAGCCAGTCCGGTCTGTCATTTCTCCCCAGAGGAACATTCCTGTTATTTTTCTGGACACAACACAAACAATAAATGTTGTGGATTTTTTCTCGATCCCACAGATGTCTGTCATTGTGTACAACCCACTTCCTGCACATCGGGTTATTGGATTTTTCTGAGGATTCCAACCGATCCTGGAGGGTGCACAGAGGGTGAACATCTCTCACATGGAATCAAACTCATCCTTGTTTTACCTGAACGGGTGCAGCTGTGTGCACGGGCGTCCCCTCCCATCCAGGGGCACAGAATTGGCAGTGGGGCCCGGTTGTGTTGTTGCTGCAGCGAAGACAGCGACCGGTGTCGGGGTCGCAGACGTGGGCTGGGCCCCGGGGGTCTGCGTTGCCGCTGCAGTCACATGGCACACACGTCCTCGAATTATTGTAGAAGCCAGGGCCGCACCTGTCACAGTGAGGGCCGCTGTAGGGGGGAGGCAGGTATCACACACCACGGAGCCGCTGGGGTCTGAGCAGGAGAAGAAACAAGCAGTCAGCAGATGATTGTGCAAAAAAAACGGACACGCTGATGCTCTAATCTATTTCTGATGTCATTTATCTAAAAGTGATGAAAACACAACCCACCGCACATCAGACTGGACAGAAACGGACTGAACTCGACCATAACAGAAGAGCAAAAGTGCTTTTTAAGTCACAAATGTTTGAAAATCCTGTTTTGGAGGTGTGGATCAAGTGTGTGAAATCACAACAGACCGGACTCTGATGCAGCTTGAAATAGGCGGGGCCTCGAGATGAAGTCACATGTTGATGTTTCTCCAGCCACCAGGTGGAGCCAGACAATAGAATTTAGATCCTGAAGTTCTCTAAACATTCTACACAGGTATGATGGAAGGATGCACCAAGGACGAGGAGCCCCCCCACAAACGATTCCTCCCTGTCACAGCAACCCTCTTGTTCAGTGACTCAGTGAATCTCCTTGCTTCCTTCCATCATGCCTAAGCTCTGCTGGTAAAGTGCAGGTGGATTCAGAATCATCACATTTCCAGGTGTCAGCTTTCTCCTCCAGCCGTCAGCAACATGACACCACGGCAACCGCATCTTTAAATGCCACCGACTCCACGAAACACGAAACAAACAGCATCTCGTTTTCCATCAACGCAAAGTCTGCAGGAGATCCGGGACGATAAGGCCACCACTTTAAAGCAGCCTCCAGAGGTGAATCTCTGTGAGTTTCAGGTAACAGACGGCATGATGACGTCATGACATCCAGAGCATGAAATTTAACTATTTACATAACTGTGAAGCCTAAGCTCTGCAATGCAGAACTGATCACTTCTTATTATCAGCTGAATGTTTTCAGGAGAAACTGCTGATGTACAAGAGAACACTGATGTTAATTTACTAATCTCATTATGAATAAACAGTTTGGATGTTTTTACTGCAGATTCTTCATGATAACAGCTGCGTGAACTCTGACAGACATTCACACTCTTCTCTCTGCAGCAGGGATGGGCAACTCTAGGCCTAAAGGGGCCGCAGTGTCTGCATGATTTCCAGATATCCAGACAATTAGAACATGCCAGAGCATGAACTGTTGGAAAACATGCAGGAATGCGGCCCTTGAGGCCTGGAGTTGCCCATCCCTGCTCTACAGCATTAAGAATTTGTAAACTTTTCACTTCTTCAGCTATCCTGGTGTCAAAAAGTTCACTTCTTTGGGTTGTTTTTATTTATTTTATGTTTTTCTAATGTGAAAAGAGTTTTATGACCATTTACAATAAAAGGGAATAGCATGAAATCCACCAAAAACAAGAGGAGAACGTCAGCAAACGTTCTGCTAAAAAACAGTTTAACATTCATTGTGGTTTTTCTGAGAACTTTTATGACATGATTCTGAATTATGGATTCAACAATGAACAAATTAAATCCAATCGTTTTAAAATATGTTCGTTAACATTGTAGGAATCGTTGTGGTTTTTATATGCATTTCGGTATCGTTAACAAGTTTAGACAAAAGCAAATAATGTATTAATGTAATAATGTATTTCCCGACGACTTGTTCATGATCTTTTTCTAATTGCAAGGTTCAGTTATAAATCATGAACATATAATGAACTGGTCATTTATAATTCACTAACAGCTTGTTAATTATCAATTGGCTATCTATAAAGAACATTTCTAAATCTTTAGCAAACTGTTATTTGACAAGTCATCTATAACTCATTCATTAACAGTTTATTGTTTGTTAACTAGCTGTAATGGACAGTTGCTACCAAAGCATTGAGAGGAAACTCTCTCTAGTAAAGACTCGTTTCCTGCAGGATTACAATCAACATTATATTAGCGCAGTTTTACTTAAAATCGTTATTTTTAATATTTAAAAAATAGAGGTATATTGGTTTATTTGAACAACTATTTGGTTCATGTCATCATTTTTGGCTGATGATCCAATTCATTGTCAATATCGGTTCATTTTTGAACGATCCGATTCTATGGGCTAAAATGGATCTAGAACATCTTTCTCCAAAACTTCACAGTGTGACTCAGAGACAGCAAGCCTGTGCGAAACAGAGCACTTCTCCTGCAGTAACTGTAGAATGACTCATTCATTTATTTTCTAAACCGTTTTATCCCTTTTCGGACCCCGGCACCCGGCCACTCATGGGGGAAGGCAGGGGACACACTATAGAATGACAAGTAGAAATATTCCAGTGGATGAGGACAGCACTTTGTTCACAGACTCCCACACTCACACACACTTCTCAGCTGCTGTGAAACGCACATCCAGCATGTCATAAAATAACAAGAGTCATAAATAGCAATTCTGAGGTGTATCATTGTATGACAGTAACCACCAGTCAAAGTATCAGCCGATACTACCTCTGATATATTGCCCACCCCTAGAACTGAGGGCCATGTCTACATTCATCCTTAATTCATCATTTTACACGTTTACAGTCTACCCATAAGTCTGTTATCAATTCTACCACTTTTTTTGTGACCAAACTAGTTTGCTCTTAGTTTTCTCTGATAAAAAGTCCTGTTGGCTTTCCAAAACTAAACTCAGTCCTCTGAACTCTAGCCTTGCTGCAGAGGCTGATTCAGAAATACTCCAGTCGTTTCTGTTTAGACAGGATTGGACCTGTGGTTTGTCCACACTGGTTTGAAATGAGCTGTTGTGACCATTGACTGTGTATGAGAATTGGACTGAGTGACTCCTCCTCCCTTCACAAACAGGAAGTACTCACTGGTTCCAAGGAGCCAAAACATAGAATTCTATTGAGAAATGAACAGTCATTCTACTGGTCAGAATAACATTCTTGCATGTTTTTGATTATCCTAGTTTTGTTCATAATTATATTTTTGAATTTATTGCAAAGTACTTGAGTTAAAAACTGACCAATCAGATGCCTCAATAAAAGTATGTGGTCTCATGTCAAATGCTCAAAAAGTTGGATTGAGAGTTTTTGTGTTGCCTGCTTCCATGTAGTAGGGGAGTGGCCTTCCAACAAGCTCACTCCTGATTAGCGAGAGTGGTTGCCATAGAAACATTGCCTCAGACTGACTTGGACCAATCAGTGCTTACTGATATCATCTGGCTCCAACATGTCGCTGTCTGTATTGCAAAAAAATGTTGAGTGAACTGACTTCATTTCGTTGGAGTCATAACTAAACGATTTTTATGTCACACTCCAGTCCAGTTCTCAGATAGATTCAATGGTTCTGACAGAGAGTCTGTAGGCTTCGTTCAGTCACATTGGGCTGTTGATTGTAACAGATTGAGACTTGTCATCTACACATGTGATTTCAAATAGTTTTTTCTTCTCTGAGGCTCATGCAGATGATCATGCAGAGGCTCATGCAGAGGCTCATACAGATGATCATGCAGAGGCTCATGCAGAGGCTCATGCAGATGATCATGCAGAGGCTCATGCAGAGGCTCATACAGATGATCATGCAGAGGGTCATGCAGAGGCTCATGCATATGATCATGCAGAGGCTCATGCAGATGATCATGCAGAGGGTCATGCAGATGATCATGCAGAGGCTCATGCAGAGGCTCATGCAGAGGCTCATGCAGATGATCATGCAGATGCTCATGCAGATGATCATGCAGATGATCATGCAGATGCTCATGCAGATGCTCATGCAGAGGCTCATGCAGATGATCATGCAGAGGGTCATGCAGAGGCTCATGCATATGATCATGCAGAGGCTCATGCATATGATCATGCAGAGGCTCATACAGATGATCATGCAGAGGGTCATGCAGAGGCTCATGCATATGATCATGCAGAGGCTCATGCAGATGATCATGCAGAGGCTCATGCAGATGATCATGCAGAGGCTCATGCAGAGGCTCATGCAGAGGCTCATGCAGATGATCATGCAGATGCTCATGCAGATGATCATGCAGATGATCATGCAGATGCTCATGCAGATGCTCATGCAGAGGCTCATGCAGATGATCATGCAGAGGCTCATGCAGAGGCTCATGCAGATGATCATGCAGAGGGTCATGCAGAGGATCATGCAGAGGCTCATGCAGAGGCTCATGCAGAGGGTCATGCAGAGGATCATGCAGAGGCTCATGCAGAGGCTCATGCAGAGGATCATGCAGAGGCTCATGCAGATGCTCATGCAGATGATCATGCAGATGATCATGCAGATGATCATGCAGATGCTCATGCAGATGATCATGCAGATGATCATGCAGATGCTCATGCAGATGCTCATGCAGAGGCTCATGCAGAGGCTCATGCAGAGGCTCATGCAGAGGCTCATGCAGAGGCTCATGCAGATGATCATGCAGTGGCTCATGTAGATGCTCAGCGCTGCAGCTTCCCCCTTTACGGTCAACTTTGGCATCAGAATGTGCCCATAGAAACAAATGATTGTTGTTAATTCTCCTTTACACAGTGAAGTAACATTGTAGAACTTCCACAGTATGACATGTTACCATGGAAACATGTCTGCACGTCAGGCAGAAATGTTCCATAGAAATGTCCGGTCCTAATCTGCCCTAGGAGGGCGGCTTGGGACTGTCGGGGTGTGTCACTGACCGCTGTGACAGGTGCCGTTGGAGGTGGAGTTGGAGCAGGGGCAGGGCAAACAAGCTTCACTCAGGGCGGCACCGGGCCGGCGATAGAAACCTGGCCTGCAGTCCTCACAGTTAGGCCCATGGGTGTTCCCCTCACACAGCAAACACCAACCTGCAGACACACAGCGGGTCACATGAATTAGCACTGTCAGAGCATCAACACAGAGATTTCACTGTCAAGACACTATTGGCTGATTCCTGACCCAGTTATCAGATCAGCCCTGCTGACCAGAACCAGTCCAGAATATTCTGACAGCTTGTTTGTGGAGTTTGAGTCCTGACTGTCAGAGGGGGAAGACGCAGAGGCACAGCTGCTTGGGGGTTTGAACAGAAGATCAGCTCTGTTGAAATGCTCTACACTTCTTAAACAATCATGTACATTAAACACAGGAACACCTGAAAGTTTCTGTTTTTTTTAAAAAACCTTCAACTGGAACAAACTGGTAAAGAGTACGAGGTTTAAAAAGATGAAGTTGTATTTTTAAAATGTTCTAGTATTTTTTAGGGAACATAAAGGAATAAATGGCATTATCTGTCAAAACAAGAAGGAAGAAACCTTCTGGTTCTGTTGGTTTCAGGTTTGTGACTGAACCAGAACTTCCCACAGCGTCTGCAGTTCCTCTGCAGCGTTGGTCACAGCAGAACAGCTTTTAGACTAAAACCTGCTTTAGATCGACTGGGGAGAAGATAAAGGCGTAGAAACCTGTGGGCTTCTCACAATTACAGAACATGTAGAGACGAGATGAAGGACTTTCTAATTAACAAAGAAAGAAACATCAGTGCAAACGTTATATCTGCCAGAATTCTTTTTTTTTTTTTTTTTTTTTAACGTGTCTTGCCCAACAGCTGAGCAAACAGATATGAGCTGAGAGCCTCTTGCATTAGACAGATTTTACTCTTACAATCGGGGGTTATAAATCATTGGAACACAAAATGTATGTTGGTATAAGCCCCTTTTGTAATTTAAACGAAACTTTATTAATATTGATTTAATTTTTTTTGTGTTCTTTTTGTTGGACCGGACGGAAAAAGAAAGGGGCGGAAAAGGAGAGAGTTGGGGGGAGGGGGAGAAGAGATGGTGGGTTATAGAAGTTAGAGAAGGACTACTGGGAAGGAAGGTAGAGTTGTTAATCTACAGGCAACAAAATGCTGGATCTTATACCCATTACAATAGTGAATGTTGGTCTAAAATGGGCGGGGCCTGTCCACACACTCAGCTGTTACATACCTGCCGGCTCCAAGAGTGTTCACAAACTTGTCCACAACCAGTTCACACGCACACTTGTGCATACCAACCAACACATGTAAAGCATTACATTCTGACACGCACACTATTTGAAGGGCAAAGGTGAACCGACGCCTGTGCTCAGGTGAATGTTATGTTAAGCTGAAGTGGATGATGGAATGCACAAAAAAGGAGGGAGAACCTCCAGCCATCCCCACACCAAGACCCCCGCCGAGGTGGCAGCGCCAACCAGGGCCCACACCCGCACCCATACTGTGGTGTCAATGGAGGAGATCCACCCGCCAGGCAGCCCAGCCAAGCACCCAGACCAGGGCCCGCAGGACAGCTACACGGGCCCCAAGAGACGAGGCCGCCGCTGCTGAAGGGCACTGTTCCCTCCACCAGGGATGGGGTAGGGGACAGAAGATCAGTAGTCCCACCTTCCTTGTGTAATGTATTTTTGTGTGTGTTGAGGTGTGTTTCTTTGTGGTTGAAGGGTGTGTGTAATGAAGGGTGCAGTTAAAATTGGCGAGCAGGGCACTGGGGACATCTCCTGATTGCTTACAGGGATGTCCAATCGCCCTTTCAGCAAGGAGCTCTAAATGTCTACGGTGCAGTTAAAATTGGAGGGTAGAGCACTCAGAGGACATCTCCTGCTTGCTGGCAGTGATGTCCAAGCACCCCCACCAAGGATCCTAATGTGTCTAAGTTGCGTTTAAAACCAAGTGAAGGGGGCGAAACTGTGCGTAGACCCCGGGAGGTTGGAACACTGCCAAGTGGCTCGGCCCTCCAGGCATTCAGCAGGCATGTCCCCCCTTCCAACCTAAAAAGTGTTCGTATGAGGAAGGAAGGAAGGTCGGGGACAGCTACCAAACTGACCCCCGATGATGAAACAACCGTCTCTCTCGCCCCCCAAGTCTCCCAGGACAGAGGCCCCACCCCCGAGAGCCGAGAGTCTTCTTTCTAGAGGATTGTGTTTGTAAAACATGTTTGCTTTTTTTTGGCAGGAATTTACAACCCCTTGTCTGGGCTCTTTTCCCCTTTATGTTCCCAGCAGTCTTATCCTGCTGAGTTTTGTTATTCTTTGGGTTTGGCTCTTGGTAGTCTTGATTTGTGGGCTTTGTTTGTTTTCTGTAGGTAGATTGTGTTGGGCAGCTTTAGCAGGGCTGCTGACTTCGACGGGTAACATGGCTGGGTCAGCTGTCTCCCTGACTTATTTTATGTTTGGCCAAGGTTTCAATTCCTTTGCGTGTGAACCACCATTAAGCGCGTTCCTCTTACTCCTGGTGTCCATTTTTTTTAATGTAATGGTGCCCTTTTTGTGCCTTCAGGTTTGCCTGTTGGGAACAAAAACATTGACATGAATGTATTTGCATTTCATTGAGGGAAAGGAATTTGAATCATGAATTCTTGTCATCAAGACTTTTGGACTTTGTGGCTAAACCCTTCTTAGCAGCACAGTGTTCAGACGTTTCTTGTAGTTGATGATTCAGGTTTCTATACATATCAGGAGTTTCTGGTCCACTCTTCTTTACAAATGACTTCTAAATCCTTCAGATTTGGTGGCTGTTGCTTAGCAACTCTTAGCTTCAGCTCTCTCTATAGATTCAGGTCCAGAGACTGGCTGGACCGCTCCATGACCTTGATCTTCAGTCACCACCATTTTAATCCTCCTGGTGGAGGGTAGGATGTTCTCACTCAGGATCTGATGGTACACGGCTCATCATGAAGGTGTTCATGGGTAATCTCCAGGTGGATCTTCTCATGTGTCTTCTTAATCAGAGGGACTTTGTCAGCACTGCAAGGTGTTAAACCATTTCCAATGGTTTTCTTGGTGACTGTGGTTCCAGCTGCTCTGAGATCATCAACTAACTCCTACCGTGATGTTTTGGGCTGATTTCTCACTGTTCTCATGATCATGGAAAACCCACCAGGTCAGATCTGGTTTGGAGCCTCAGACCTGGAGGTGGATTGATGGTCGTGTTCTTGTATTTTGGTACAGTTTACACCAACAGTTGTCTCCTTAACCTCCAGCTTGTTGCTGATGGTTTATATAGTCCATTCTGGTCTTGTTCAGGTCTACAATCTTCTCCCTTTCAATCCACTGAAAGCTCTTTAGTCTTTCCCTGTTGGAGAGTTTTGGAGTCTGACTGATCAGGTGATCTACAGGTGATCTACAGGTGATCTACAGGTGATCCGCAGGTGATCCACAGGTGATCCACAGGTGATCCACAGGTCATCTACAGGGTCACTCCAACAACAAACAACAAACTTAAATCTGCAGTGAGGGGCTCATTTTTTTAGAAGAGGCTGACAGTAGAGCAATTAAAATCACTGTTCACCATGCTCATGGAGCTCAGAGCAGCTGACATGAAGTCTCACTTTTAGACCAGTGTCCTGTCAGATTTCGTATGTGAGGCAAGAGGCTGATTTTCAAGGAGTGTGGTCTTAAAATCAGAGGATGCTGAGGACATCCCTCCTTTGTGTCACAGGAGGCAGAGAGCACCTGCCTCTTCTCTGCACCGTACCATTTACATTCACACAATGTGCTCCTGGGGAGGCACTTAAAAGGAGCTGTCAAACTTGAGCTGTTAATCCACAGCACTGAGCATGGCCAACAAGGCAGCCTCTGCCACCCCCCTCCACTGCATTACAATCAGAAGACATATGGCTTTTTTACTGCCCCTTCCAGCCTCTTTCTTGCTAAGAAAAGAAAAAAACGACAAGATCAGTTCTCCTAAAAAATAAGCAAATTCAGTCTATTTTCCAGTCACTGACACCAGAACTTCAATCTGATCCCTGAAGGCACACGAACTGTACCATGATCCAGCTTTTTCCTGCCATGCTGTTCGATGAGCGCTTACGTCCTCCATCTCCTTGTAGGAGGTCACAAATACATGAAAGAAAACACCCTGTCAGGACTCTGCAAACCTGAATCTTAAGATAGTAGAAAGACACTTTTTTCCAAGAAAATTTCTTATTTCTGTCTTGCAAGAAAATAATAAAAAAGAAAAGTTTTCGATAACAAAATAATCTTAGTTTGAGAAAACGCGTCTGAGTGAAATAAGATACACACGTGGACAAAATTGTTGGGTACCCCTCAGTTAAAGAAGGAAAAACCCACAATTCTCACTGAAATTACGTGAAACTATACAAAAGTTAACAATAAATAAAAAATTTATTGAAAATTAAATAATCAAAATCAGCCATCACTTTTGAATTGCTGATTAACATAATTATTTTAAAAAAAACAAAACTAATGAAACAGGCCTGGACAAAAATGATTGGTACCTCTATAAAAGATTGATAACTATTTGACCAGACTGACATGATTAACTCAGGTGTGTCCTTTAATTGACATCACAGGTGTTACCAAACTCATAATCAGTCAGTCTGCCTATTTAAAGGGAGACAAGTAGTCACTCTGCTGTTTGGTGAAAAGGTGTGTACCACACTGAACATGGACAACAGAAAGCCAAGGAGAGAATTGTCCCAAGACATCCGAAAAAACATTATAAACATCTTAAAGGTAAAGGCTATAAGACCATCTCTAAACAGCTTGAACTTCCTGTGACAACAGTGGCTCCTATAATTCAGAAGTTCAAGACCCACGGGACAGTAGCCAACCTCTCTGGACGTGGCCGCAAGAGGAAAATTGATGACAAATTGAAGAGACGGATCGTTAGAATTGTATCCAAAGAGCCCAGAACAACCTCCAAAGAAATGAAAGGTGAACTCCAAGGCCAAGGTCCATCAGTGTCAGATCGCACCATTCGTCGTTGTTTGAGCCAAAGTGGACTTCATGGAGACGACCAAGGAGGACACCACTGCTGAAAAACAATCCTAAAAAAGCCAGACTGGAATTTGCAAAAATGCACGTTGACAAGCCCCAAAGCTTCTGGGAGAATGTCCTTTGGACAGATGAGACCAAACTGGAGCTTTTTGGTAAGGCACATCAACTCTAAGTTCATAGACTCAAAAACCAAGCATACGAAGAAAAGAACACTGTCCCTACGGTGAAACATGGAGGAGGCTCAGTCATGTTTTGGGGCTGCTTTGCTGCATCTGGCACAGGGTGTCTTGAATGTGTGCAAGGTACAATGAAATCTGTAGACTATCAAGGCATTCTGGAGAGAAATGTGCTGCCTTGTGTCAGAAAGCTTGGTCTCAGTCGCAGGTCATGGGTCTTCCAACAGGACAACGATCCAAAACACACAGCCAAAAACCCCCAAGAATGGCTGAGAGAAAAGCGTTGGACTATTCTAAAGTGGCCTTCCATGAGCCCAGATCTGAATCCCATTGAACATCTGTGGAAGGAGCTGAAACATCCATTTGGAGAAGACACCCATCAAACCTGAGACAACTGGAGCAGTTTGCTCATGAGGAGTGGGCCAAAATACCTGTTGACAGCTGCAGAACGCTCATTGACAAATACAGAAATCGCTTCATTGCAGTGATCGCCTCAACAGGTTGTGCAACAAAATATTAAGTTATGGGTACCATCATTTTTGTCCAGGCCTGTTTCATTAGTTTTTGTTTTTTTTTTTAAATAATTATGTTAATCAGCAATTCAAAAGTGATGGCTGATTTTAAATATTTGATTTTCAAGAAATTTTTATTTATTGTTACTTTTGTAAGTTTCAAGTGATTTCAGTGAGAATTGTGGGTTTTCCCTTCTTTAACTGAGGGGTACCAACAATTTTGTCCACGTGTGTAGGAGTTCATGGGAGGACCATTTCTCTTACCCCATTTTTTTTTTTAAAGAAAAAGCAGTAAGAATTTTCTTTCTAAGGGGCCTGTTTTAGCAGCGTGCATCAGAAGAAGAATCAATACCATCCATTTTCACCTCATGCTCCTGATCTTTCAGCAAGATCCTGTTCAGATCTGTTTCTGTTTGAAATAAGATCCACCTACCACTAAAGGGTCTTGGATGAACAGATCTGGCTGTGTGTGTTTGAATTTTGGCTTTTAGCTTCAGATGAGTGATGTGCTCTAATCCAACCTGCTACAGATCTTCCACACCTCCATCTGTGTTTGCAGAGTCAACTAAAGAGCTCTTCCGTTATTATTGAGGTCGCATGTTTACAGTCAGTGACTAGCGTCCCTCAGAGTGAGTCCGGTCACGCTGCTTTAGTTGACAGCATGCAGGGCTGCACCAAGACAGGAGCAATTCCAAGAACCGTGTACCTCCATTGTGATGAAGCGCATAAAAGGAAAGACAGAAAACAGGACAGCACCTCTTTATGTCTCCATCTGTGAGTGAAAAAGCCTCATCTTTGATTCTGAAACACATCATTTACATTTGAGAGTCTGACCATTGACTGTATCAGAGAACTGGACCAAGGGTTATGTCGCCCATAGACCATGATTTATTTTCAGTTACAACAAATGACGCCAATTCAGTCACTATGTTTTTGCGATACTGACGCCACCAGGTTGGGGCCCGACAACAAACACCATGAGAACTGATTGGTCCAAGTCAGTCTGAGTCATTGCTTCTATGGCAACCACTCTTGCCAATCAGGAGTGAGCTTGATGGAGGTCCACACCCCACTACTTGAAAGGGGCTTGAGAGAATCTGTTTATCAAACATTTTGAGCGTTGGACATGGGACCCAGTGGGCACCACCTACTTTTATTGAGGCATCTGACTGGTCAGTTTATAACTTGAAATGAAGAAAACAAGTAAAAAGGAGGATTATAGAGAAAATGATAAAAAACATCTCAGAACAAGAATGATTATTCTGACCAATAGAATGATGTAGGAACAGCTGTTTGTTTCTGCATATAAGGCAATGGGATTTTGGCTTCTTGGAACCAGCAGGTACTTCCTATTTGGAAGGCCAGGGGGGAGGGGTCACTTAATGCAGTTCTCATATGCAGTCAGTGCTACAGATCCATCACTGTAAAAAAAGGCTCAGGCAGTCTTCTTAGGACTAAACTAAGAAGGTGAAGAACACAGTTTTCCTCCTCTACTGGATGACATTCAACACTTTCCACCTGTTGGCAAACTCACCTGACTGTGGGTGGCAGTTGCTGGTGTGGTTGTTGCACTGACAGGGCTGACAGCCTGTAATGCTGAAGCGGAAGAACCCCGGGTGGCAATCATCACACTTTGGACCGTACACCCCTGTTTTACACTCGCACAGCCCTGAGCTGAAACACACAACACAGGGAGACGTGAACATCATTATGCCAGTCAAACCATTCTGAATGACAATGAAGCCTGAGGAAGTGGGATGGGCACGCTGACTGAAGGTTACTCCGCCCACCTGAACAGCTTGCAGAAATGAATGATTATGCAGGTCAGAGAGCATTGAGAGTTTTGTAGTAGGTTCACCCACCTGCCAATCAAAAAGACATGACCCTCATAATGCCCACATTTGAATGAGTGGTTGAACTTTCAGGCAGAAGTTTAACCCTGAAATGAAAACTGGGAGCTGGTTAACAAGCTGGTTAACTAACCTGCTTCCTCACGGCAATGCAGAGATTTAAACCGTGTTTTTAGACATTTAGGATATTTAATCAGGTGGCAGTCGCTTTAACGTCTCTTTGTCCACAACTTTCCAAACTCTTCCTAAAGTCAGTGGAGATTTTTCTGGTCTCATTAGAAGCTACAGGAATAAAGAAATAAGGAAATTATTATTAAAATGAGTCTAAATCAGTACTTTAAACTGTAGAAAAACTTGATTTGAGACGCAAAAAAACTATCATGGGTCAGTTTAGGAAAAGTTCATAAGAAATCGAAATGCATTTTATTAAGCAGAATTACTTCATTACATAAAGAAGCCACATTAAACCCTTAGACAGTTTTTATCATTGAACACAGTTTTGAAAAAGAACACAAATCACAGTCATTGAATTAGCTTTTTTTTAGCTTATTTTTTCCTTTTTGGAGTGTTTATGTGGGACTCTTGTTTTTAGATTTTGATATCTTCTTTTCAAACACAAAGGATTTGCTGCATGCACACAAATAGTTACTACTTTCTTTTTAAGGTAAGTGTTCCTTTCTTCTTTTAGGCTTCTTCTGTTTGCAGTGTAGCTCGTACTTTTTCATAAACAGCCCAAATGAGAAGCTACCAGCCAATGCTGGTATTAAAGCATCATCAGTAATTTTTTAAGAAGCAAACAATATGAAACCAAATACTACTTTCTCCACTGCTGCTCCAGGCTAAACGCCTGAGAAGTCCACGTTTCCTGTTTCTGTGTGATGAATGGATATTTGTGAAGAGAGAGAAGAACAAAGGACACTTAGACATGTTACCATTTATTGTTTTTCTTCAGGGTCCTCAAAGTCAAGTTCAGCTCATAGTGAAAGCTACTTTTTCTGGTGTATTCTTACCTCTACACACACATTTTATTATTATTTTTAGAACTTTTAAAAGTTCTAAAAATGATTTTTCTGCTCTGTTTTTAATTGACAAATTCTTGTTGAAATATGAATATCTACCAATTTGATTCAAATGAAAAAATGATAGCATACATGAATAAGTTAACCAGGTGAACAGATCAATAGACTCCTCTGGGTAAATTAGTTCATTCTGCTTTAATGGTTTTTCTTTCTCTAATGTGAGGAAACCCCACAAGGTTAAAAAAAGTTATGAAAGGCCATGTCAGTCTAGAGCTAGAATCTTTGTTTTCTGTTGAAAGCCAGATCAGATCATGGCAGCAGAGTTTTGAGCCCTGCAGCACTTTGTGTTTGCAGACAAACATCCATCAGGTCAGACAGAGAAAGCGGCGTCCATCATAACATCAGTCAACACTTTGGAAAGGCTGGGGGCTTTGCTGCCCACATTAGCACAGGGACATCTTCTGATTCCACCCTCAGCGTTTGATTAAACAATGACAGAAACATCTGCTCCTTTTAGGTTCAATGTGTTTCCATGAGCTTCCAGATTGGACAAAGTTGACTGAGCATTTGGTTTGCAACAACACTGGAGACAGACAACAACAGCGTACAGTCCCTCTTGGAGCCAGTTCACCTGTTCAGATGGTTTTTTTCTACTTCTGGAGAAAATGAAAACTCCACTCAGAAAGGCCTCAGTTGTGATCAAAGATTACATCAAATGACTCTGCCTTTTCCCATCCTGCACACCGCCTCCATCCTGCTTCACAGCCTCGTCAGCTGCTGCATCCAATTATGGTCTTCCCACAAATCCTTAAATGAGCTCCAACTGCCCGGATAATTACTAAAGCCCCCCCATTTCCCCGCATGACTCCGGTTCTACAGCAGCTCCACTGGCTTCCTGTCAGATTCAGCACTGACTGCAAAATCCTGCTGTTCACGTTCAAAGCCATGCACAACCTTTCCCCCCCACCTGTCCAGTCTCCCGTACATACGCATTCTATGAATATGAAGTCACTATTTTTTCCATATTTCTCCGCTTGGAGGCATAAATGCAGGGCTAGGGGAAGCCGTCAGGGTAGAGAAGCAATTGGGATTCGACCTAACTCAGCACCACGGGGGGCAAAGCCTTCAGCTGCTCTGCTTCCAAATATTGGAACTCACTCCCCCCAACAGGACTCTCCCCTCATCTCTAAAATTGACCTGGAAACACATCTGTGTAAACGGGTCTTCTCATGATTCCAGTTTTCCACTGCAGATGTTTCACTATGACGTCATGGTTCCTCTCACGTCTTATTTTGTTGCATCTGGTTGCAGCTGCACTGCGTTTTTGTGTGGCTTTAAAGATGCTGCATATTAAAGGTATTATTATGTAACGTTTACACTAACAGCAGCAGCTCCATGATGACCTGCATGCTGTTGGATCTCACTGCCGGCTTCACTGCAGACCACCAGTATGAGGTCGACTCAAAGATGTATCATCTTTACAACAGAAGGTCTTCCACAAAGACGGCGTGCAGCTCTGACTTCTGAGCAGCACTTCTCAAACCTTCAATTCCTTCTGATTCAACTTAAGGAGGAAATCATTGATAAATTCTCTTGATGAAATTGATGTCATTGTCTCCTAATTAGACATTTTATGGCTGTTCTTTTCTGTAATGACGAAGCTTCTGAATTTATGATGCCATTTAGCAAGATTAGGTAGACAAACCTCTGATCAATTTGTTTCATGTGAAAGGCAATAAAACAGAAATGAATCAAAATCAGAATCTTATTGTGCTCTGTCATAGTGAAGCAGCTCACTATGCCAACATTTGTAGCAAAACATGGTTGTGTAATGTTTCTAAAACATATGTGCTTTACTTTGTTCATTTTTCCATTTTGTGTGGCTGCTAATTCCTAACATGCAGCAGAAAAACCACTGTAGCGTTTATCTACACCTCCATCACCTCTGAGGTCAAAACACAACTTCAAGTTTGACAGAAACACAAACGGAGAACGACGACTGCAACACAACTCAAGTAAATCCTGAGTGACTGCAAACATTTTCCTTGAGCGTGCGCGGGTTCCACACACAGACAGGCCTTTGTTCAAACAACAGCACATGCAAATGAACAGACCCACCATGAAGCTCAGTGAGGCGCACACGCTACAGAGAACCCACAACGGTCACTGTCCTCTGGAACACACACACACACACACACGTGCCTGATGTGTGTGTGTGTGTCTGCATGTCTGAGTGCAGGAGAAGGTGTTGGGTGCTTGGGAGCAGGGCAGGTCTAGACCTCCGCAGACAGTCGGTATGGATGCTAACCAGGGGGGGGCACAGGCTGCAAGGAGGACCTTAGAGGGCAGAGGTCTGTCAAACCAGATCTACGACCCGCAAACAGCTTCTCTGTTTGAAACATGAATGAAGACCAACCCCATGACAACACAGAAAGCGGAAACAAACACATTCCCATCGTAGAAATACAAACAAGTGCATGGACACATGCACACAAAATAAAAAACAAGACAATATTTAAAAACACAACAAATGCTTGAATGCACTCGCACGAAACAAAAGCAAGCATGAAAATGTCTAAAACACACAAAAACATTAAAGTATAAAAACAAACAAGTAAATATGTAACACACATGAACAAAAACTTACAAATGTAAAAAACAATATGCTCTTAAACACAAATATGTAAAACACAAAAACGTGTGAATGTGTAAACAAAACAACACAAAATACACAAACATATGAACAAACACACATGGAAAACCTAAAAACAAACATGAAAAACAAAAGACTGTCCGTCTGCAGCATCAGGAGCTCATCTTTCACACAGGGAAACATTTGCACAGATGAAAAGAGGATTTTCAGAAACCTCAAAAATACTGAAAACAGCCTCAGTTATTCTGACACCAAACTTTGGGCTGTTGAAAACCCGAACAAGAACCGCATCTCTCTGGTTTGATACTTGCCCCAAGTCTCTGTTTTCCAGAGAGTCGGTGGTGCAGCAGAGGTCAGCCGCTTTGTAAGCCTGTGTTTTTGCTTTTGTTGGGGGGGTCATTGGTTTGTTTCCACCATGCTGCACAGCAGCTTTGCATAAGAGCAGCATGTTAAGTAGGTCAGTGTTACAGGGGGACAGAGCTTAACCCCTTTCTGCTGCTCTGCTCTCCATTGGCTGCTGTCACTGTGACATCACAGCACACAGCCGTCCAATCACAGCAGCTGAACACACAAACATGCAAAAACCATGGATGGGGTGCAGCTGGACTCTGCATCTTTCATCTTTTCCAGGGATGCTTTAGTTAAACCAGCCGATCCAAAGGACAGCAGGAGCGTATTGTCTCATACACAAATCATTTCAATGATAGTCCAGACTGCAGAGCAAGATGATAAAGCTGAGAGTTCCTCCTAACCGATGTAACCATGAGCCATACGGAGGGCTAAACGGGTTACAGTTACAGAATTTATTTTCAAAAAGTAAAGGTTTATTCAAAAATGTTACTAATATCCTTCATCTCAATCATTAGGGTCATCCAGTGTTTCATCTGTGCTGCTCGGTGTCATCAGCATCTAATGGTGCCACATAACCCCTCTGTGTGCCGGCCTGGTTCCAGCGGCTCACCTCTGCATTTGTTTGCCCATTTTTGGAAAGGTGTGGGTTCAGTGGGGGGGTGTCAGTGATGTTACATCACAATGACGACAACAATGAAGCTGAAAAGCAGAAGATAAACTGAGCTGATTCAAACCAGAGGGGGACATCAGCACACACGCTGTTCAGTGACGCCGACCGGCGTTCTGTACCGTGCTGGGATCCTGCTCCTGTCTGCACGCCGCTCACTCCATTACACAGCTCACACTCAGCTCACACTCAGTTCTGCTCTCCATCTTGCTTCTGAAGTCTTTGAGAGACCACTGGTTTGAGACCCAAAAGCTTCTATTGAACTGGACCTGGACAGAACTTTAGGATATTTCAAAGAATCCTGGTGGGTTTTAAGAGCCCATTCCACTAGTCCACATGACGGAGTGTGATCTACCAGCAACCATCTTTCCAGATCGAAGAACGTCAAATACTAAAGCTGTCCTCCTGTAATGAGGAGGCAGAAACATCCAGCATCACTTTCTTTGTCAAACAGAGTTACTTTTTACCCTGACATTTTAAAACAACCTTTGACGTCTTCTGCAAGAGTTGACTTCAGCCATCAAACACAGGAGGTCAAACAGACACAGAACCAAATACAGCAGGTCTGTGTGGTGGTTTGGCTCACAGTGAGAAGGACCTTTCTGTGTGGAGTTTGCATGTTCTCCCCGTGCATGTGTGGGTTTTCTCAGGCTTGAAGCTAAGCCTGTTTTTAAATAAAATATGTTACTGGCAGTAATTTTGGGGAGCTCTGAAGTAGATGGAAGAGAGCGAGAGCTAAAACAAAGGTCATCTCAGACAGGAAAAGGGAAAGAGGAGAAGGGGAACAGAAGGGGCAGAGACTAACACAATATTGAACATGAACACATCAAAACAAGAACAAAAGTTCCTGGAGGCTTAACATTATCCATCCATCCCTCTTCTAAACCTGCTTAATCCTTTTCAGGCTTGATGCTCGCTGGAGCCTGTCCCAGCTACTGTCAAGGTACACCCTGAATGGGTCGCCAATCTGTTGCAGGGCCACACAACCACTCACACTCACATGCACACCTAGGGACAATTTTAGAGTTGCCAGTGAACCTATGAAGAATGTTTTAGAAGTGTTAGGAAGCACGAGGAGAACATGCAAACTCCACACAGAAAGGTCCCAGCAGGGATTTGAACCAGGACCCTCTCTAACCACTACATCACTGTGCAGCCCTCTTAACATTATCAATGTCTTCAATAATTGATAACAAAAGGCCTGCGTTTTAGTGCACAACCACACACATCTACACACTCAATTATCCACACGTACACAAATAAACACACATGTAGCCTTTGTCTGCACAACCCTGCACACTTTTTACACAGACAACTATGCATGCAACATATTCAGGTTAACACACACATATGCATGTACCACAAACAATATTTTACCCATCAGGCATGTCTGTACGCAGACAAACATCCATGTTTGTGCAGGAGAGCAGACAGCTGTGTTCAGGGTATGTGTTAACTAAAATGCACCATGATGTTACTGAACATAGGAGAGAGGGTGTCAGCCTGACACTGCCATGCACAGGGCCCACAGCAACCCCACTTACGCCCAGACAACCCAATAACAGTCTAAACTGGAGAGACCACCACAGAAGCCCCCAACACCAGAGAGGGCGCAGGAGCACAGAGTCCAGGGGCAGAGGCCAGGCCCCCAGATGCCCAGTCCTGTCCTGTTCCCCGCATGCTGGAAGGGTAAGAACACCTATGACAGACACATCGCTGGAAGGCGCCACTGACTTGGCATCAGATGAAGGTTTCGCTTATGCATGAATAATTCACACACTGTCTTCAGAGACCCTGGTCAGAGGCTAACATGCAGGCAAAAGCTCCTGAAAGCATTATGGCTTTGACTATTCATTTTTAAGTAATCAAAACTCATCCACTGGAGTGAAGGAGTTTAATTATGCTATTTTCTAAAGTTTAGATTACTCTAAACCAACACTAACTGTTCTTTTCTTTGTTTGTTTAGTAAAAGCATTCACACAATTATTATATTAATAATGCTTTCAAAATGTCATCAACCAACAGAAGCAGCTGGTTCAGGTGCTCCTTCCATATTTTTCTTCATCTGCTGAGGCGAGTCACTCCTCCCAGACTGAAGCTGCAGAAAAATGAAAAGTCTCTGAAACACGTGTGCATTTGTGGACCTTTTGTCTATGTGAAAGCTCATATGTTGATGTATTTTTGCTTGTACTTCAATCTATGCCGTTCCCCTGAGACAGACTGAACATGCTTGCTTTTTGACATCATCGCTGTCCCCCATTAGCCAGATCTGCGTGGCTGCTACCCTCCACTGGGCAATAAGTCCTGTATGTGTTGCCCTACCACAGCCAATTTCCCTTGGGATCAATAAAGTGTATATCATATATCATTTTAGGCTTACGCATTCGCGAGTCACTACACAAGTTTCTATGACCATTATCAGGCTCTAAATAAAAAAAAACGCACATTGAAAGTTAAACCAGTTGAACTTCGACCAATCAGATTCTAGGATTTGGTAGTGACGTATGAATGACATCCCTTTTAACTCACAGAAGTGCCAACGACTAGAAGATTAATCATAGAGGAGAAATTAATAAATGCAGTTTGTAACCAGCTGGAAATATCTGATGCCAAGACTCTAAGATTTCACAATACAGCTGTGAAAGAAAGATTTGTGAGATTTGTACTGCTTTGACATTTTGTACCAAGCCTCTTCTGACTGTAGGTAGTGGACATGCACTAGTAAACAGCAGAAAAAGAAGAAGAAGCCCTTCCCTGCTCGTTTAGTGCGAACACCATGAACATGGCTTTAAGAGCATGAGGAATCCAGTCAGCAAGCATGAGATTTCTAGCAGCGTTCATGTCATGTTGACAACCCTGAAGGCTGTATGAAGGTGTTCAAACCATATCAAACCATAGTAACAGCTTTCCAGCAAGGAAAATCCAGGCAGTTGTAAATCCTAAAAACTCAAACAAAGTAACTTAGATTATGTGCGTTACAGCAAACTCTTGCAGAATAAACATAAAACCAAAATATTCCCCAACATGAAGCCTCAATCAGACTCAACAGTCAAGATACCGTAACATCCATGTTGGGTCGTACATGCAACGGAGTGCAGCAGCTCGTGTTATTTCATTGTCATAAATGCTGGCAGAAAGTGTGTCAGCAGTGTCCTCACAAACTTATAATACAGACAATGGTAAGAAGGAAAACTTTGCATCGCAGTTAGAGGAAGTCTGTAAAAATCAGATTCTTAAAAAGAATATATATATATATATATATATATATATATATATATATATATATATATATATATATATATATTTTTTTTTTTTTTTTTTTGGATCATTATTCTGTATTATTACTATTTTTGTATATGCTCCAATCAAGTTTAAATGTGTGTTTTACTTACAAGCAAAGCAGTATGACTTATTGTTACTCAAGGATGTTTAATTACCTGTATTACTGTCAGTACAGTATAAGTACCTGATTATTAGTTACAAACCGGTTGATAGCTAATGTAAAGTAAATGGTATGGTCGAGTTTTCAAGCAGTCAATTTTATGATGTCTAGTTATTCTATGTTTGACTTGACTACTGTTGCAAATCTTTGTGGGTGTTGATTGTGTTACACATGTCTTGTATATCCTGTCTGCTTGAAATAAACCATTTTAATTCAAAAAAATTCAAAACATTCACTTTTTGCTGTGTCATTGTTTTGCATGGCTCTGTGTGGACACACACCCTTATTCAGGGAATGATGGCACTTTTCTCACCATCATAAAAAGGCTGTAAATGTGTTTGAGTGAAATATGTTTCTCTGATGTAAATGAAAGTCTGCCCCTGAACCCATGACTTTTAAAAGTACAAATTCTGAGCAAACAGCAGGTCCAGGAGAGCTGCTGCCGTCCAGCTCAAGTCTACCTGTGCCTGTCCTGGACTTGCTGATAAAGGTAAGTGGAAGTCCTGAGCCAGCAGTGTTATGTAGGTGATGCATTCCACTTCTAAAAATATGCCTTCTTTAGAGGTTATACACTCTAAAAGTCATGTGCAGATTTTATTAATAGTCCTAAAAGAAAGTCCAATTTTTAAAACTGTCTACCTGTGAACAGTGGCTTTCAGTCAACATAAAAGTTATTTTCACATTTTGAAAACACATATTCATTTTCTTTTTTATATAAATTGAATTGTTTTATGTTTATGCATATCGTGTTGCTTTTATTTGATTTAAAAAACCTGTAACATATTTTGTTAGTATTTTATTTTCCTCACAGTCAGTTAACTTTATTTTGCTTCTTTAAAGCTGATTTTCCATTTTTGATAAAAACAGATGTAAAACATAATGTGTATGTGTTCACTTTGAGTCTGGACAAACAACTAAAGCTGGATATGAGGTTGAACCATGTTTAGGAGGGAGCAAAATGACAACTTTTGGATGTAGAAAGAAGAACTGATAAACGCAGCATGTTTGATTCAGCTGAATTTCCGCAGCTGCAACCTTTACATTAATTAAATCATTGAGAACTGCTCGATTTTGTTGTGCCCTGGAGGCATTCCTTCCCCCTCGTCAAGCGACGGCACCTGTTCCTAATCATCTGCACCTGATCTTCATCACCATGGCTTTTTAAGCAGCATCAAACCTCCAGCCATTGTCAGATCATTATGCTGCTTGTGTGTCTGTCTGCAAGCCAGCCATCCGCTCTGTCAGCTCACCTGTCTGCCAGCCAGCCAGCCAGCCAGCCAGCCAGCCAGCCAGCCAGCCAGCCAGCCAGCCAGCCAGCCAGCCAGCCAGCCAGCCAGCCAGCCAGCCAGCCAGCCAGCCATCCGCTCTGTCAGCTCACCTGTCTGCCAGCCAGCCATCCGCTCTGTCAGCTCACCTGTCTGCCAGCCAGCCAGCCGCTCTGTCAGCTCACCTGTCTGCCAGCCAGCCATCCCGCTCCATCAGCTAAGCTTGCCTGCCTACCTGCCTGCTCTGTCATCCTGCTCCACTATTCGCCTTATCAATAAACATCACCTTCTAATCTTTTAAAACATGTCTGCTCTTGGGTTCCACCCACCTCCTTGTTCACAACAGATTTTTATTCAAATGTGCACTCTGACGTGTTATATTAAAACTTAGTTCCTTTTGCAGGTCTAATGCAGCATATAAAACAATATTTGCACAGTAGAAGGAGGTTGGATCCACTTCTGGTAGGAAAAATCTCAGAAAAAAACTGTGGTATTCCATGAACAAAAAAGAGACTGTAAAAAAAAAACTGGAGCAAAAGCGTGATAAAGCAATAGTCTCAGTTTGGTTTTCTGGGTGTTTTTCTCAGGTGCGCCGCCACAATTCACATGTGATCTGGCTTCATTTTTACAGCAGAGGTGCTTCCTGATCCAAACTTCTGCTTTTACCAGAACTTGGGACCGGCACATGCAACACTGTCCTCTAATTCTCCTGCTTTATTGCTGCAGTTGAAAGGCTAATTAATCTGCTAGTGTCTAAAAGAAAGAAAAATCTATTCTGTCAACAAAATTCTTTGAAAACGCTTTCACTCATTAAGTATAAGTTGTAAAAATTATGTACAGCTCGCTTCTGTGAAGTTATTTTTTCCACAATCGTGGAAGCTGCAGCTGCTGATGAACTCCTTCTGAAGGAAAGCAGCCTACCATCCATAATTAATAAGTAAAGGGCCATTTCTAAACTTCCTATCACTTGAAAGATGATTAAAATTTGCTTTTGATTAAGCTGAAGAAACTTTACTTGCACACAGACAATGATACAGTGGACCATAACATCCTTTGTGATTTCTAGGAAAATTAAACGGGATTATCAGATACAATGCAGTACTGGGACTGATCTTTTTTGGGGGTCATGCTGTGTCCATTGGTGATTATAGGTCTGTGGAGTCTCAGGTTAGCCTTCTGGGTCATACTTTGGTTCATACTCATTGACTGCATATGAAAACTGGACTGAGTGACTTCTCCCATTGGCATTCCAAACAGAAAATACCTGCTGATTTCAAGAAGCCAAAATCCCATAGACTTCTATAGAGAAATAAACAGCTGTTACTCCGTCATTCTATTGAGCAGAATAACATTTTTGTTCTGATACTTTTTTTTAACATCTTCATGAAACTCACCACTGAACCCCTACTTTTAGTTTTGTACATGTATAAAACTCTCCTTGGTATTCCTCTCCTCATTTGAGCCGGCTTTGGCAAATACTTCATCCCTCATGTACAACACACACATGTACAACTCACGCATGTACACACATGTACAACACACACATGTACAACTCATGTACAACACACACATGTACAACACACACATGTACAACTCATGTACAACACACACATGTACAACACACACATGTACAACTCACGCATGTACACACATGTGCAACTCACACATGTACACACATGTACAACACACACATGTACAACTCATGTACAACACACACATGTACACACATGTACAACTCACACATGTGCAACTCACACATGTACAACACTGTTTCTATTCACATTCCTTATTAGGTTCTTTATCCTTTCAGTCTGCAGGCCCCAGAGACTGAAATACTCTACAAAAACTCTTAGACTGGACACTTTTATTTCAAAGACAGTTTTAAAAGGAACCAAATGATCATTTGAAAGATACATGTTTCTGTAAGCTAGTGTTATGATTTGAATTGGTTTAATGATTGTCTGTGTTATTGCTGATTATGCTCCTGTAACTCCTTTTAGTCTCTTCATCAAAAAGGTCTTGAATTTTGCCAGAGTTTTCTCTTTATCTGTATTGTCTGAATAAATAAAGGTTAAATTAATAAATAATCCTAATTTTTATGTTTGACTTTAAGGTTTTTCAAGTTGTAAGCAAATCAATCAGACACTACTACAAAAGCACGAGGTCTCTCGGGGTGCGGACTTCCAACAAGCTCACTATTGGCAGTTGCAGCAGTTGCCATGGAAACGATGACTCAGACTGATTTGGACCTGATTTTTACGACATTTGGTTCCAACATGGCAGCGTCCACATCCTCCTAAAAATAGAGACTGAATTGGTTTCATTTGATTGATTTGATTTAAGTCATTTTCTATGAGTGATGTCACACTCATATACAGTCAATGGTCATACACTTGTTGGCATTCTGGTTAATATTCTGGTTAGCTTTCTGGTCAATACTTTGGTTGGCCCTTCCAGTAATGTTAGCACCCTGTCTCAGATGTTGGTTAGCATCTTGAGTATCACTGTGGATAATCCATAATATATACTCAGGTTAACCATCTGGTAAATACTCTGGCTAGCCGCACAGACACTGCCTTTATTCAATCGGTTTGCTACACGTGTAACTCCTGAAACAGGAAATCACTTATTCCGTTGCTTTGTTCCTGCAGCACAGATTTAAACTGCAGACTATTTTCCTCACAGCTCATTACTTAATGGCAGCCATACCCAAAGAAGCAGACTGGGGGGGGTCGAAAAGCTGATTATCTCTATAACTTCCAATGATAAGCTCTTGAGTGGAGGGGGAGCCAGGCTGGCAGAGTAATCAGGACAGTCTGAAACATACAGAGACTGACTTTTGTAACTTCTGTTGGACAGTACAAACCTGAGATTACCTTCCTGTCAGCAGCTTCAGCAAAATCCACCTGAAGTTCGGAGCAGGTCTCCTAATCTGCTTGGCACGTTCAGCTTCCATGAGAGCTCTGCCAGGAATCATGTAAGCTGATGTGTTAGTGAGAGCGCCAAACTGAACGCTGACTCGACCTGCTAAAAACAGGCAGAAACAACAACCCTATGTAATGCCTGCACACGCGTGCACGCAACGCCTCTGTGGTCAGTCACACACACTGCGGCTCAAGGGGAGGCCACATGCCAGCTTCTCTTTCCAGAAACAGAGTTGGAACTTTTGTTTTGAAGTGAGATGATTCTTTTGCATCACTGTTCAGAAACACTGTTGAGCATCAGAACACTCTGAAGACTGAGCAAAAACTCCTCTGCTCAAGCAAAACTTTTTGCTTTTCATCCACACACTACAGTTGCCATGACAACCAAATAGGGTTAGCATGAAGAGAATGAAACTAGGTCAGCATGAAGAGAGAAATCACCAACTCTCACAATCACTTGCAGCATCTCGGTGAAAGCGCTCAGAGTAGTTTAGATCACGGCCTCTGCAGACGCAGCTGGGATTCTAAACCCGGCGCTGGTCCCTACGGCGCGATCACGCCGCTTCCTGAGTGTGAACAGTAAAATAAATCCACTTGTGGCCGAGACTGCAAATGAACCTAATCCCTCCTGTGCCACAAACAGTCAAACTCAAACGGGCCGACGCAGTTGTGATCCAGTGATAACACACAAACCTCACCGTAACCCAAACACGAGTCACTAGGCCTGCCATGACATGTCACAGGCCACGCAAAGGCCCGCCGTCTGTCACTCAGCGACAGGTCCTTTGTCTATGAGAGATTCCTTTCTGCAGAAATCCTTCTCAGACACACTGAGATGTTTGTGTTTCAGAAAAATACCATTGCAGATCTCCAGGATTGGTTTTCAGATATGGTTGTCAGGTATGCTTACACATCCACAAAACAACGTTTGCAGTAGAACTTCCATCGATGTTGAGTATGCACAGAATCCAAAACCAAAAGGCTGCAAACAGTCCCAAAAACCTTTCATTGATCAGGCTAAATGATAAAAACCTGTTTGACTTTAGCAGGAATCATAAACTACAGGAAACTACGGAGGGATGCCTGTGGGGGCAGTATCATGATTTGGTGCTGTCTCAGATACAAGCACTCCTAAAGAACAGAAGTCAACTGATATCCAGGAAATATTGTGTGAGCTGGTCCTTCAATTCCCAACTTGGTCAAAGTTCATAAAATTCTTTAAAGTCCACAACAGACCAGACTTGAGCCCGTCAAATATATAATGTTTTTGTGCACTATGAGATGCACCAGAGTATTGGGTGCACTGTCAAGGTATGGACTGTTTTCAAACCTGTGTCAGAAATAAGGCACACCGAACTAGAAGGCACATTAAGTGACACAAGAATCAGAAAAAAGTCAGTCAGACTTCATTAGCTACGTCTAGAACTGGTTTGTAACATGCTGCACGTTAGCCGCCTTAGAAGTGTTAGGCATGTTAGCATTTTCACAATACCTGCAAATCCCAACTTTGTTTGTAACATGTAAAAAACAGACTGATATCACTAAAACAAACACTACTGTGACTACGCTAACTCCCAACCTTGTAGTAACAAGTAGTAAAACACACAAACACCGCTACATGTTAGCCGTGTTAGCATGCTCACAGTAACATTTAATCAAACATTTTCACAGAGCACAGTGTACCTCTCAAAATCATTAAAACATCAGTAAACACAACCAGAACTAATCCTCATAAGAAGCTCCGGGTCACGAGGTGTACTGTCGCCTTCTGAAAAACATGAAAGCTTTAAAGTGAGCCTCTAAACCCAGAAAATGCGGTCTGTGGAGAATCCTGTCGTCTCCATCACATCCAAAAAATTTCAAACAAGAGCATCCTAAGGAGAATGGTAATGATGATATAGAGAGCTTAAACAATAATATGTGAGGGATAGTGTGTGCGTGTGTGTGTGTGTGCGCATGTGTGTGTGTGTGTGGGTGCGTGTGTGGGTGTGTGCGTGTGTGTGTGTGTGTGCGTGTGCGGGTGTGTGCGTGTGGGTGCGTGGGTGTGTGCGTGTGTGTGTGTGTGTGTGTGTGCGTGCGTGTGGGGGTGTGTGTGCGTGTGTGTGTGTGTGCGTGTGGGTGCGTGGGTGTGTGTGTGGGTGCGTGTGTGTGTGTGTGCGTGTGCGTGTGTGTGTGTGTGTGCGTGTGCGGGTGTGTGCGTGTGTGTGTGGGTGTGTGTGTGTGTGCGTGTGCGTGTGTGTGTGCGTGTGCGTGTGGGTGTGTGTGTGTGCGTGTGCGTGTGTGTGTGTGTGCGTGTGCGGGTGTGTGTGTGTGTGTGGGTGTGTGTGTGTGTGTGGGTGGGTGGGTACGTGTGTGTGTGTGGGTGGGTGGGTGGGTACGTGTGTGTGTGTGTGTGTGTGGGTGGGTACGTGTGTGTGTGTGTGTGTGGGTGTCTGGTGTGTGGGTGTGTGTGTGTGTGTGTGAAAGGTCACACAGGTCAGTGCAGATGTTTCCACTCTCAGGATCTGCTGATGTTTGGAAATGATGCTGTGCAGATTGGATGTTGCTGTAAGGCTGTGAGGACGTGAAAGAAACGGCCCCCATCCTGATGATCAGAGATATTAGCAGTTGTGAGGATGAGGTCTTCTTTCATATCAGCTGATCGATGGCTGCTGAGGCCTGCTATGTACCCGACGGACCAGAACTGATATGCACCCGCCTTCTGGAGCACTGACAGAGCAAATGTTTCTATGGGGGGGGTCTGACCTGTCGCAGAGGTGAGTCACTGCTCCGATGGAGTCGCAGTTGCATGCCAGGCAGCCACTGGTACCGTTGGTGAAGAAGCCTTCGTCGCAGTCCTCACACTGCAGGCCAGTGTCGACGCTCAAGCAGGAACACTGACCTGTGCTGAGGTCGCAGTCCTCCGGGTCATAGATGCCCTCGCTGCCGTTGCTGCAGTTACATGTGCGGTCTGCAAATGAGACAATAACGAGACGAACGACAGACCATGAAACGATCACGTCTTTCAAATAAACGAACAAAGAACCTTTCATTGATCAAGTCCAAACATGTCACAGCTTCCAACTTGAAACGAGATCTTCCTTCATCCACAGAGGAGCGATGATCAAACCCCCACCCTGCCCTACCCTGTTTCCTCCCATCTCCACAGCGCTGATCATCCCCTCAGCGGTCGCTACAGCACATCAGCTTTCCCTGATCTATACATTTGCTTTGGCACAGAGTTTTATGCCAGACGTCCTTCCTGCCACAACCCAGTATTTTATCTGGGCCAGAGCCCGGCACAGGAAGACCCAGATCCGGGTCCCCTTCTGGTTAAACCGTTAGGCAGTAGTGTAAAGGTCTAGTCTAAGGACCCACACTGGATGAAACTCATGCCCTGGGAAAAGAACCCAGAGCTATCCAGCCGCCCTTCTACAATCCTCGCATTAAAGGCACACCGGCGCCTCCCTCTCTTCAGATGCAGATACATTTCCCATTCTGCTGTCATGCAGGTGTATTTTGGGACAAAGGAACTGTGACACCATGAGGTCCAGTAAACACACACAGCAGGTAGCTCCATAAATGTTCACTTTGAAACTCCAGGGAGATGCTAGTGTGTGTGTATGTGTTTGGTGTGTGTGTGGGGGGGGGGGGGGGGGGTCATTTTGCTAAAACAGTGTAGACCTGGTTTGTGTCCACAGACACATGTCTTTCCGAAGAGTCCAGTCAGTCCAAACCAAGGAAGTCTAGAACTGAAATCAGTTCTTAAAGACCATGTAGACCCTAGAACTCTGGTTCTGATCGGATCTCAGAGTGGTGGGGGTGGAACTGAAGGTAACCCCCCCACCAGCACCCACAGTTAACTCCTAAAACTACAACCCCTCATCATGAGCAGAACCGTAATTGTTTCAAACCGAGCTGGAAGTGGGATGAGATTGATGAAGAACAGGAGCTGACCCCCTAGCCCCATGCCTCCCACTCCCACATATACCCTATGTGTGGAAATGGGGGGGCTCAGTGAGGACACAACTGACAAACAGGTACCCCAAACCTGGCAACAGGAGTTGAATGAATGATTAATGTAACGATTCACTACGATTCTCCACACTTTGGTTGATTTTTGGTTCACAGTTTTGTTCTGGTTTGATTAATGAACTGTGTTTTACAAAACAACATCTAAAAGCTCAAAAAATTCAGAAAATGATTGTTGGGTTTGCTAATGAGCAAGTAGGCTAACAGTGACGAAAAACTTCTAGCTGGTTTGTAGGAAGCCTGATGCAATGTAATGAAACCAATGGTAAATGGCGTATCCTCGTATAGCACTTTTCTATCTTCCTTGAAGGCCCTATTCACCCCTGCACACACTGATGCCGAACACTGATGCCGAACACTGATGCCGAACACCGATGCCGAACACCGATGCCGAACACTGATGCCGAACACTGATGCCGAACACCGATGCCGAACACCGATGCCGAACACCGATGCCGAACACTGATGCCGAACACCGATGCCGAACAATGGCGCTAACCTACTGTATAACCACCAGCATCAATGTGGGGTTCAGTGTCTTGCTCAAGGACACTTCCATACATGGCTGTGCAGGGCTGGAACCGAACCTGAACAGCCAGACGGTGACTGCTCTACCTGTGCATGTGGTCTTGGACATGCTTTGACACTAAACAGAATCATACTGGTGTGCAGCACGAACACCATGTGGTCCACACTGTGACACATGCTTTGGTTTTGAGCCAAGAATTGTGGCATCCTCACAAAGGTAAGGTACCCCCACACAGAGATGGGGGCTGCTGGGGGGGTACCTACATGTCACCTGTGTGTGATATGAATTGGGACATGGATGGAGGGGCTCTCTGTGGAGGAGCAGCAGGATCCTGAGCTGCAGATCATGGGGGACAACTGTGGAGCAGATTCGGGTACTGATGAGAGAAAACAGCTAAGGTCAGAGGTCACAGAGGAGCTCCATGAAGGGGGAGCAGATAACATCCCTGATCTTCAGCTGCTGGGGGCTTTAGTGGACTCAGGGGGGTGGGGCCAGAAAAACTGTATGTCTGACAGGCAAGTGAACAGCAATCAAAGGGGACATAAGCCCCGCCCCCTTTTTGACCCGCTTTGGTTCTGTGAATCTCTGCAGAGACCGAGCCTGGGCCCAGCATCCACACGCTCATCCTCCGGTAGAGGAGCGTCCAAATCCGCTCAGTAAACGGACGCGTTCACGCACACGGGGGTGCCGTGCGTTTCTGCTCCATGTTATTGAGCGCGCGCGGTGTGTGTGTGTGGGGGGGGGGTTTCCATTGTTGCCAACCCGTGTCCTCGCTCTCTGCGCCAAACCTGAGCCTCCAGCGGGGCAGGTGCGCGTGCGTGTTCGGTCTATCGCTCATTTTCAGACTGAATTCCACCAGAACCCGGGTCCGGATCCGGGGGGGCCTTCGAACCCCGCAGGTGCGCACTCACCTTGGCTGCTCTCCGCCGCGGTGACGGGGGCACCGCCGTTGTCCGCAGCCCAGGCGTCGTTCGCGGTGCGCTCGGAGACCATGGACAGTCCGGTTCCGGTCTGTAGGGCCTTAAACGGGCTGAACAGAGCCGCCCGAGCGTCCGCGGACCTCCGGCGCGCTCCGGTCCGTCCGTCCGTCCTCTGCTCCTTCGGGGCTGGGATTATTCCGGCCTCGGGACGGCGATGCTGGTTGTTGCAGATTTCGGGTCCGGGCTCGAAGTGAGTCCGATTGGAGATCCCGGGAAGAGCCTGCTCCCGGGATCGGAACCGGGCCGGTCGGTGCGCAGGCTTCCCCGGACTCCGTAGTCGGATCCAGGCGCCGTGGAGATCGGCGGCGCATCGTCGGGACTGATGCGGGGTGCAGCGCCACACAATCCGACCCAGAGGCCCACACAGAAGAGGAACCGCGGTACCGGAGAAACGAGCATCGTTAGGACGGGTTCAGCTCTCCATGAACGCCCGACTAACGGCCTCTCCCTGCGCGGAGGCGGACATCCGCGGCAGCCGCTGCTGTTGTTGCCCTCTGAACCGCTGTCAACACCTCACCTCCACCGCCACCTCCCCGATCCGCCGTGACGGACACGCGCGGCAGCCAATGGAAGCCGCCGTTACGCGTCAGAGCCGGCCTCCTGTGAGGCTGCTGCAGCTCTCTGATGATGATGTTTACCTTTCATCCACAGTTCCCCTTCATTCGCTTTCAGATGCGTTTATTCCGCTCCTACATGTCCTGCTCTTAGCACAGGTCACGCGCTTCCCGCGTCGGAGAGCTCTTCCGGTTCCTGTTAGCAGGAGCTCACCTGCGCTCAGGTGTCTGCAGGTTGAGGCATGAGGGTGCTGGCTGCTTTTCACGGTCTGCTTACATTCCTGGTGTCAGTGTAAAAAGCCAACAGTAAAGCTTTCACTTCCTGAGCTGCAGCAGCGGCGCTTCCTCCTTTCCATCATTGCTGACCTCAGAGGTGCTTTATGGAAACCCTCAGGTGCACTCTGTACCATGACTCAGCAGAACCTTACCCGTGACAGTCAAATAAGGACTCGGGCCACTTGTATGTTTAGCTGTAAGATTAGTATGAGGTAGGATAGCTGTCAAAAAGAAACATCTTCATAAATACAAAGTGGTGCACAAATTTGCAGAAAATGTATAAAAACAACCTTTAGGTTTATGTTTGACATGTCTGTTTTGAATTCGACTCTTGCTTGTCTTGAATACGAATTTCTCCTGTTAAATCGCTGTCAAAAATACGTCACGGGGTCACAGGCATAAACATCGAGTCCCGGAGCATCGATTCTTCAAACTGCACATGCGTGATAAAGTTTGTTTATTAAAATAAAATAAAATTTAACTTTTAGGAATTTTACTGATACCATAATGAGAAAATGAAGTAAATAAAATAGATTACAAAAAAACCCCCAAAACATTGATCTCCAGCTGCATTTTCTGGTTTTCAGGCTCCAACAGGTGATCGTGTAAACAATGCAGCAGAGGGTCGGTCTAGAACCAGAAGTGGAAAACAGTCTAGAAAGACGTTGCAGACGTACGACTCCACTCATTCTGTGTAAAATAAAACCATGTCTGCTGAAATGAGTTGATAATCAGAGGATAAAGAAACCAAAACGGCTAAGCTAACTTGGAGCTAAAGTATGCTAACAGGCAACCGACTGTTGCAGCAATAAAAACAAACAAAAAAAGAACATTTTAAAAGTCAGTAGGATCAGAATACACAACTAACTTTCTGTTTCTATTTTTTGAAACTATTGTTACGGTCGGCTGCCAGTTAGCCTACTTTAGCTCTGAGTTAGCTTAGCTGTCTTCGTTATTTCCATCCATTTTCTTAGCCCTCTATCTCCATGTTGCTGCCAGAGCCTGTGGCGGGTGCGGCCGCCCCTCCTGTCCCGGGTTGCTGCCCGGCTAAGCGGGGATCCCCCAGGCTAACATGTCGCCACTGGCCGTTGTTGTGCCGAGGTACGTTCCTTCTGCCAGAACCATGTCTGAGACTGGAGGAACAAATTCTGGCAGGAGAAACGTATCTATGGACACAATGGCAGCAGCAGAGAGACAGGGATCCCTCTGCCGCCTGCTCAGGAGTTTTTCTTTTCTTTTATCATACTCTGATTAAAAATATTAATTTGTGCACAACTTTGTATTTATGAATACGTTTCTTTTTGACAGTTTCCTTAACCTATAAATTAGGAACAATTTGCACACTCCCTCTTACCAATGAGCTGTCATAAGTATTTCTTCTCTTATGGCACTTAATGAAGCAACCTGTGTCAAAATGTTCAGATTTTTGAAACCCACTCCCATGAAAAGGATGTTTTTGGTGTTTCTTAACATGTTCTTGTGGTCATTTTTAATGATGGAGGACATATAAAAAGAACATTTAGTTCCAAGCTGCATTTCTGATTTCTTTTTAAATTGTTTTTTGAAAAAAAAACCTAATTCGTGATGTAGAAAATACCCTGAACAGGCCACAATCTCCTGCTGCTTCATTCTGATGCATCCACCAACAGACTTGCAAAAGTATTCACACCCCTTGAACTTCTCCACAGTTTCTCATATTATGACCACAAACAATACCGTATATCTTCCAATAATGGCTGGTCTCCAATAAAAGCCTTTGTAGGAACCTGATCTACTCGGCCTGTCAGAACGACTCGGGGTCTTGCGACTGATGATGACGTCACACTATTTCATTGGCTGTAAGTTGGCCTGATGACGTGTAAGATCGTGATTGGCCCAGACAAAAAGATAATGATAATTAGGACAGTCGTAACTTGCAGTTATTCATAAAAAACATGGATGGCTTGTACATTGAAATGTCCCACTACATTACACAAGGTACTTATCATAGCCTCACTTCAAAGAATACAGAGAGCAGAAAGGCGACCATTAGAAAGGCATCAAGGAATTACACAACTAAAAGTAAGTACCAATGTGACTTGATGTGTGAGACGTCTAATCAAGTCACATTTGTAACATGCCACTGTTTTTGATGATGAATTTATTACCAGTATAATTAGTCATTACACAGATACTAAGTTAATTAAAATTTACATTCTCTTTTCCTGGTGTATTAGATGAGCAGTTGTATTACAGCTATCAGGGCAACCTGTGCTTGGTCATGTTTCAAGCGCAGGTTTGTGACATTTTAAGAAGCTGCCACGACGACCTTGGCAGTGGGAGTCATCATGGCAGACGGCGTACATTGGAGAAGGTTTTAGCATCGTACCACTGGAAAACTGTACTGGAGGATGTAAAGAAATGGGTAAGATATTTGGACTACTTGAGCTGTGTGTTCCTCAGAATGATAATTAGGATATTCTGACTGTAACTGCTCACTAAACCTGATAAGTTCTATGTAAGTTATGATGCATTTCTATTAGTGTAGTTACTATCCTGTTCCAAATATAAAAGATACTTGTGAGGGAAATAACTGAAATGAATTCATTTCAAACTGTTTCAAAGGTTGATGAGTGTCCCCGCTGTCAGCATCATGAGACAGTTATAACTGTAGCTCCTGTTCTTCATCACATTCAAGTTCAGGAAGCTTGCAGTGTCCTTGGCATAGACCTAATTGGGCCCGTTCCTTCCACTGCAAAGGGCAAAAGGTATCACTAGGTTTTGTAGCATGTGTCTGTGTGTATAATTCATTTGAAGGTAATATAGTCAGTTTTTGGGTTAAAAAAAAAACAGAATATGACACTCGTGGATGTGACATATATGAAAACTAACTGAATCTCATGTTGCAGGCTCATTCTAACAGCCACAGATCTTTTTACCAAGTGAGCTGTGGCAAAATCCCTCTATACTAAAACTGCCACAGAGGTGTCAAGAAAAAATGTCAATATTTTGCTTGACTTTGGACTTGTAGAGAGGATCATTACTGATCAAGGGCAGGAATTTGTCAATGAGGTATAGCTACCTATTTGAAAACATTGTATTAGTGATTAGTGTTTTTGAGGCTTTGGGTGTGAAGCACTGCGTTACATCAGCCTACCATCCCCAGGCCAATGGAGAGGATGAGCGCACCAATCGCAACTTAAATGTGATAAATGCCACGCGAGAAGAGGGGGGTGACAAAGGTGTTGGTGTAGTAGAGGAGACGGAAGAGGACCTGGACGTCAAGATGGCAGAAGCATGCAAAAGTGATGGTAAAATAGAAATACAAGCATCCAGGGATCTAAAATGTAATGTTTTCAATAGCCAAAAGCCAAGAAGCAAACTGGTCTGGGCCATATGTGATAGCCTCGATTTCATAAAAAGGGGGTGGAGACCTTATCCAATAAAGCAGGAGCTCAGCTGAAACAAAATGTAAATGTTTCACATTTGAAGCCTTTCATCAGTCCTAAATTGAGAGGTATTATGCTCATGTATACAAGGACAAATGTCAAATGAGATGTTTGTTTCTTGTGACGTGCCAGTGGTTGGACTGGGTCTGTGGCACTTGCAAAACACTGTACTCTTGTTTTTCAGTGTCCAAGAGGCCAAAAATTGTATTTCCTCAAGTGGACAGCTTCCAGGGTACATTTTTTAAGTGCAGTTTAGTCTGTCAGTATGGTTGTGGCAGTAACAAACACAACCTAACTCTAGTCCAGATGGTTTGTTGTCTTTTAACTTAAAATACATGCACTTATCATAGTGTGTGTTGCTTATTTTATTCTTTTTTAAACTAACAGCTGAGCAGGAGCCCATTTCTGCCCAGTTGGTACCACAGCAGTCAATACATGATGTTGACTACTGGCCTGGTTTGGGATATTTACAGGAGCTCTCCCCCAGTCCAAGCCAAGCTGGTAGGTATACATGTGTGTTAGGGTTTTTCCTTAACAAAAGTAACCCGATGGAGACCAACTGGGGTTTATTGGCTTTCGCGAAAGGAGAGCTCCCTCCAAGCACCTGTGTGATGGATAGTTGGAGGGAAACTCTGAATTCTTTATCAGCCTCAGCATTTTTTATTGAAACATAACAAACTAGCAAAGGGTGGGGTTTACATGTAAATGGGGATGGAGGCGTGATCACATGGAAGCAGCAAAAATAACAGTGGGTGTCTAAATGGTAGTCAATGTGAGTGTGTGTGAGTGTGTGTGTGTGTGTGTGTGTGTGTGTGAGTGTTATACAATGAAAAAATGACATAAAAAAACCTATCCATGTGTCTACTGCAAAAGTAATTTTGAAAGGTATGGTTTTGATGTTATTGTTTATGTTTTACTTTGTATTTGCAGCTGAACTGTGTAGTTGATGAAAGCCGAATGGAGCAGACACTTTGGTTAAGGATGGAGATGTTTGTCTGACAAGGGAAGACTTCCAGAATGTGGGTCTTATCAGTGTAATGAAATCAACTGTATGTATGTTAAAGTTGATGTATTAAGTTTCAGGTAAATACACACAGTGCTTACTTTTGCTACTCTGTTGCAGATTGGAAATGCGTGCTTCAAACTAATCAAAGAGGCTGCACAAAGACATGTATGGTGTTATTATGTATTGAATCACACTATATGCCCTCGTAGACATAGGACCTTATTATTGCTGTCTTTTATTGTAAAACTGTGTCTTCTAAACAGTGAAACATTGTTTTTGTGTAATCTTGTTTTCCATACGTAATTTTCATCAATGTAGGGAAAGGATGTACACACTGTAGACATGTATGTTGTTCCTACATGGAAGGCTAAAGCTGGGGATCCAATGGCTTCTCTTCCTGTAAGGCCCTTTTTTGTGACCTTTTGTGTTGCTTGACTTATAATTTAGCAAATTCGATTGTTTAAATCTCCAGGTTGACATTCAATCCAAAGACTCAGTAATTGTCCCTGCATGGAGCCGACATCCTGGAAGAGCACACCAGTATTTGGTTAGTGTTAGTTTATTTCAAAAATTCTCCAGTCTAAGTGAACATTTAAATAGTATATTCTGTACATTTTTCTTGATGTGTAATTGTAGTTCTTTCGAAAATGGTTCACAAGTTCTGAAGCCAGCAAAGAAAGAGCTGTTTTTGCTGGATTTGCTCAAACAAGATGGCTTTGGCAACAGCTGTTTCCATACCATCTTTAGGTGTTGGAAAAAAAGAATCTGCCCTGTTCTGTGGCTTGTGGCGAGTATTCCAATCATGCAGGTACAGAACATAATGGCCCGATTTGGGAAATGATAAGTTTACCCTCGCTCTAAGGCTGTTTTTAAAACTTTAGCCTCGTTCTAAGGCTGTTTTTAAAACTTTAGCCGTAGTTCTAAGGCTGTTTTTTAAAGTTTAGCCTCGTTCTAAGGCTGTTTTTAAAACTTTAGCCTCGTTCTAAGGCTGTTTTTAAAACTTTAGCCTCGTTCTAAGGCTGTTTTTAAAACTTTAGCCGTAGTTCTAAGGCTGTTTTTTAAAGTTTAGCCTCGTTCTAAGGCTGTTTTTAAAACTTTACCCTCGCTCTAAGGCTGTTTTTAAAACTTTAGCCTCGTTCTAAGGCTGTTTTTAAAACTTTAGCCGTAGTTCTAAGGCTGTTTTTTAAAGTTTAGCCTCGTTCTAAGGCTGTTTTTAAAACTTTACCCTCGCTCTAAGGCTGTTTTTAAAACTTTAGCCTCGTTCTAAGGCTGTTTTTAAAACTTTAGCCTTGTTCTCAGGCTGTTTTTTAAAGTTTAGCCTCGTTCTAAGGCTGTTTTTAAAACTTTAGCCTCGTTCTCAGGCTGTTTTTTAAAGTTTAGCCTCGTTCTAAGGCTGTTTTTAAAACTTTAGCCTATTTCTAAGGCTGTTTTTAAAACTTTAGCCTCGTTCTAAGGCTGTTTTAAAAACTTTAGCCTCGTTCTAAGGCTGTTTTTTAAAGTTTAGCCTCGTTCTAAGGCTGTTCTTTAAAGTTTAGCCTCGTTCTAAGGCTGTTCTTTAAAGTTTAGCCTCGTTCTAAGGCTGTTCTTTAAAGTTTAGCCTATTTCTAAGGCTGTTTTTAAAACTTTAGCCTCGTTCTAAGGCTGTTTTAAAAACTTTAGCCTCGTTCTAAGGCTGTTCTTTAAAGTTTAGCCTCGTTCTAAGGCTGTTTTTTAAAGTTTAGCCTCGTTCTAAGGCTGTTCTTTAAAGTTTAGCTTCGTTCTAAGGCTGTTCTTTAAAGTTTAGCCTATTTCTAAGGCTGTTTTTAAAAGTTTAGCCTCGTTCTAAGGCTGTTTTTTAAAGTTTAGCCTCGTTCTAAGGCTGTTCTTTAAAGTTTAGCCTCGTTCTAAGGCTGTTCTTTAAAGTTTAGCCTATTTCTAAGGCTGTTTTTAAAACTTTAGCCTCGTTCTAAGGCTGTTTTTTAAAGTTTACCCTCGTTCTAAGGCTGTTTTTTAAAGTTTAGCCGTAGTTCTAAGGCTGTTTTTTAAAGTTTAGCCTCGTTCTAAGGCTGTTTTTAAAACTTTAGCCTCGTTCTAAGGCTGTTTTTTCAAGTTTAGCCGTCGTTCTAAGGCTGTTTTTTCAAGTTTAGCCGTCGTTCTAAGGCTGTTTTTTAAAGTTTAGCCTCGTTCTAAGGCTGTTTTTTAAACTTTAGCCTCGTTCTAAGGCTGTTTTTTCAAGTTTAGCCGTCGTTCTAAGGCTGTTTTTTCAAGTTTAGCCTCGTTCTAAGGCTGTTTTTTAAACTTTAGCCTCGTTCTAAGGCTGTTCTTTAAAGTTTAGCCTAGTTCTAAAGCTGTTTTTAAAACTTTAGCCTCGTTCTAAGGCTGTTTTTTAAACTTTAGCCTCGTTCTAAGGCTGTTTTTAAAACTTTAGCCTCCTTCTAAGGCTGTTTTTTAAAGTTTAGCCTCGTTCTAAGGCTGTTTTTTAAACTTTAGCCTAGTTCTAAGGCTGTTTTTTAAACTTTAGCCTCGTTCTAAGGCTGTTCTTTAAAGTTTAGCCTATTTCTAAGGCTGTTTTTAAAACTTTAGCCTCGTTCTAAGGCTGTTTTAAAAACTTTAGCCTCGTTCTAAGGCTGTTTTTAAAACTTTAGCCTCCTTCTAAGGCTGTTTTTTAAAGTTTAGCCTCGTTCTAAGGCTGTTTTTTAAAGTTTAGCCTCGTTCTAAGGCTGTTTTTAAAACTTTAGCCTCCTTCTAAGGCTGTTTTTAAAAGTTTAGCCTCGTTCTAAGGCTGTTTTTTAAACTTTAGCCTCGTTCTAAGGCTGTTTTTTAAAGTTTAGCCTCGTTTTAAAAGGTTTGGCCTCGTTCTAAGGCGTTTTTTTTAAAAGTTTATTTACATTTTAAGGCTTGATTTTGGCAGAGTGATAAAGTTAGACGTCACCAGTGTATTATTGTATTTTGTTGTAATTGCCTGTATTTGTGTTTTTAACATTTCTATATTTTCTCGTTAATCTTTGACCAGTTTTATAGGGTTTTTCTCACCAAACCAATGGAAACTGTTGTGGTATCTCTATGTTGATGGTAAATTATCATGTAGTCTGTATTTAATTGAGGGTGGGGTAGTGTAGTATTTATAACTATTGTAATTGGAATCATCTTCCTTGCCTTTCACAGTATGCACTCAGCATGAGCACAGGCCTTCAATTTTTGTTTACCGAGGTCAGTACTTTTTTCTTCAGACATGGAGTGAGTATAAAAAAGGACCATACATGACAGTTCCTACGTAAATTGTTTATTAAGATCAACTTTTTTAATAAACAATTTACATAGGAACTGTCATTTGTCTTTTGTATACTCACTTTCTGTCTTATAATTTCTTAAGACTGAGCCTAAGTCAGAATGTGTTCCACACTTTGTGTAGGTATTATTTGTGTGTAATCTTTTTTTATGTAGAGGGACATGCCAAGCAATCGCAGATGGTGGTGTGTTAGTGATGGAACTGTTCAAGATAGACGGGTAAGACTGCTGTAAATATAACTTCCAAAAAAACAAAAAACTCCTCCTGTGTGCACCACCTTCAGAGACGTTGAGTCCCCAGTCAGCATCAGGAGACGAGCACATTTTCAGTGGCTCGATAGTCAGGGCTTTATTCAAGGGTGCAGTTATGTAAATTATTTTCTTATCTATGCCTTTTCCCACCACCTCTATAGAAACTTCACTTTTGGTTCATAATTTGTTTTTCACAGGTGTAGCAACATGGAGCAGGTTTCTGCATCCTACAGACAGGATTTCTATGTGATGTACAACAATGGAACCTGCTGTGGATGTACAAAAACAACAAACCTGGTAAACAAAACTGAATGGTTTGATTCTGTCTTCACAATTAGTTTTGATTTAAATAGTCATAAACCACAGAGTGTGGTGATGGTCATTGATCAGTATGATTTTCATTCACTCTATTTTGGAACAGGGAAGAGAGGTTTACTGCAAGGGATCTACTCTGAGGATCCTTACCAGAACACTGCAGCCACTTTTGCAGCCAAATGCAAATTTGGACATTAAAATATATACAAGAGAATAAAGGTCTAAAACAGGTATTAATCAGAGCAGCTATCTTATGTGCTTTAGAATTTAGGTATTCAATTCAATGTTATTTCTATAGCCCAACATCACAGCTATAGCCGTCTCATTGGACTGACATCTGTATATTGTGAGAACAAAAAGTCAAACATGAAAAAGCAAACAACAGCTGATTGTTAAACAGACTAAGTTATGTGCTTTACATTTTATCAATCTAGATATCATAAATATAACAAGTTTATTCATTTTCTTCTGATTTTTTGTTTTTTTTAGTGGTGGTTCTTCATGTTGTACTTTATCATATTACGAAGGAAACGCAAGGTTTGACCATAAGTCAAAATGAGGTCATGTAGGCTTTAGTGTTTCCTTTTTTGTGAGGATTTCCAAACAGGCACAGTCAGCATCTTCAGAAGGCAGAACCTGATTTTTCCTGAAGTTTCTCAGATTCTCAGCAGTCATGGTACCGTAAATCTGAGAAAACTCGCGCAGTAACATTTCAGTGACCGCTGGTTTGACCAGAGAAACGTGAACGGCGGCTCACTGGACCGCAGTGGCGTACACTCATCTATACTGTCTCTGTGCTGGAAGGGCCCCCTCCTGTGTGATGGAAGCAGGAGCTCAGTTCAGTAGTTCTAGTGACAGAATAATCCTCTTGTCAGATTATTGTTCTTTAGACGGTACCGGAAGCAGGCGTGCGTCTTCTTCCTGTGTCTCCGCCCACAGTCAGCTGAACCTCCGCTGTTGTTGCCCCCCGCTCCCCCGCCATGGGGAACAGCGACGTCATGGAGCAGGACGCGCAGGAGGAGATGGAGAGGAGCCAGGCGTCCTCCTCCTCGCTCCTGGGGGGTTCGTCCTGCAGGGAGGCCCCCAGCAGCACGCAGTCCTCCCACAGACTGCTGGCCTACAGCGACGCGCTCATCTCCATCATCGCCACTGTCATGGTAACGCGCGCGCGCGCACACGCACGCACCTCAGCCTGAGCGGGTTCTGGTAGTGGGAGCGGGGTCTGCCCAAACGTCAGTAAACTGCATGGGACGGGACTCGAACCGTTGACCTGTGCAGTGGCTGCTCCTCCTGACAGACTGTTCAGACCCAGGATCATATCACCAAATGTAGAGCTGAAGAAAGCATTTCTTCACAAGCATCCGGGAAGTTTTAAGCTTAAAGGCATGATGGGAGTTTTCCTTTTCCAGCCTTCTCTCTAGGATTGGAACGTTTCCCAATAGTTGGAATATGATGGTTGATTATTTTATTACAATCCAGGTAAAGTCATCTGGTTTTTGTAAGAATTTGATGAACTAAAGTGAATTTTTAGAACCTTTGATTTCTGTATTTTTGCTTAGTTTGATGCTTTTATTGTGGAGCTTTCTCCATAAGTTAAAATGAATCAGATGCTGATACAACAGGCTGTTCCTGGCAGAGGAAGGGAGAACTGGAGGACACACTGATGTTCTTAGAGGTTCTCATACCCCTGTCCTCCTCTCTCCTCAGATCCTACCTGTCGCCCACACCAAAGTGGAGGACAGCGAGGTACGGCTCCTTGATGCTCTGACTGCTGCCTTTCCTGTCCTGATCTGATCTGAATGTGTTTCTGCTGCAGGAGCTGAGGCAGAGCCTGCAGCTTCTGCTGAGCGCCAAGATCGCCGTTTACTTGATGACGTTCCTGATTGTGACGGTGGCGTGGGCCGCCCACATCAGGTGAGGACTGCGGGACGCCGCGCTGTGTCATCAGTGCTGCCCTTTTCTCATTTGCTGCCATGTTGTCTTCACAGGTTGTTTCAGGTGATCGTGCGCAGCGATGACTGCCTGGCTCTGCTGAACCTGGTGAGTTCAGGCCCTCGTCCATGTTGAGCATACAGGTGTTGAGCCTTCATTCTGATGTAAACCTGTGCTCTGGGTTGGGTTGCAGGCCTGCATGATGCTCATCACCTTCCTGCCGTACACTGTGAGTATGTGTGTGGGGTCAAATCTGGATCAGTTTAGGTGAAGAAAAACAGATCGTACATTTGATAAAGAAAAAAAAGAATTTCAAAGAAATATTGAGTTTGAAAAAAAATGTACTTGAAACAAAAAAACTGTAGACCTAAAACCAAATGAAAAATAATGTTGACTCGTAACAGCTGCTGTTCGGGATTTTAACCCATTGTTATTTCATGTGCTTTCAGTTCTCAACTCACAGCTTGAATTTTGAATTTTTTGCTGTCATCGTTGATCCTAATTTCATGTGGGGGTGGGGCTTACAGCCCATTGGCTTTTGGGACATGACTGCCATTGGGTGAGAGAGGTTATGGTGATGTCATCTTAGCTCTAGAACAGCGTCTGTTCACCCATCTTTAGTGCCCTAACTGAGGGAAAAAAGTTGTTCCCCAAAACATTGATGGTACCGGTCATCCTCTCCTTAATACAGTGCAGCCTTCCTTTCCCATGTGCGGAAAAACACCCCCATAGCATGATGCTACCACCTCCATGCTTCACAGTAGGGATGCTGTTCTTGGGATGGTCCTCATCATTCTTCTTCCTCCAAACACGGCGAGAGAATTCAGATCAAAAAGTTCTATTTTGGTCTGATCTGATCACATGACTTTCTCCCATGATCCTCTGGATCATCCAAACGGTCATCGGTAACCTTCAGACGGGCCTGGACATGTGCTGGTTTAAGCAGGGGAACTTTCAGTGTCTCTCACAGTGGACATCCACCTAGGATGAACATTTCAGTCTCCTCCATTTCTAAGTGGGAGAACCAGCAGAATCACAGGTGTTCAAATACTTATTTGCCTCACTGTATGTCCTAGAAAACAACAGCATTTTTTAATGTACATTTTGACTAAAAACAGCATAGTTTTAAAAAATGCTAAAAGACCACTGGGAACACTTTGAAAATAGATGACAAAATGCTTGAAGACCATTTTGTTGGTCTGGGTAAGATTTTTGGTGGCACTCCATGTCTCAGAGTAAATTCCACTGCTCGTGTGGGTGGTGGACTTTGGGGTCCAGGTGAACGATAGCATGGGGCCCTGTGCAGCGGTTGCATTAAATATATTTTTTAAATCCTTTCCTTGGGTAAAAACTTCCTTACTGGTCCAGTTTTAGACAGCATCAATGTCAGGAATCCAAATGTTTTCACAAGCTTTAAAAAACAGAAATCATATTCTATGTTAAATGTGTTTTCTATAAATGTTTATTTGGAAAAAATCTTCCATTTATTAGAATGCACTCATTTAGATTTGACTAAAGCAGGCAAAAGGAACAAAAATACTTGAAACAGTTGCTTACCCACATGGAGTGGAATCAATAAAAGAAAAAGACATATTTTCAAAGTTACCACTTTCTGCCCTTCCATTTACCTTTCTTCTCCTTTTCTCATTCTTTCTTTACCTTCTTTTTGAGTTTTTTTATTCTGTCTCTAACGTTAAATAAACAACAGACAGATGCAAAATACATCAAATAAAAAGGGAGGACATGATATATAAATGTCATTCATCATTCATTTTCTGGACCGCTTTATCCCTTTCGGGGTCACGGGGTTGCTGGAGCCTAACCCGGCTACTCATGGGCGAAGGCAGCGAACGCTGGGTAAACTAATGGACAATCAAACCCACTTCACATGGGATTGCATAATCTTCTGTGTGGCAGAGCTTGCAGCCTGCTCTGAAATTGAACAGGAAATGTGCAAAATACAGTGTTTCTGGGGGTATAAATGATTAGAATCAAAGATATGCATGTTATTTATGGAACAGGTTAGTGGACATGTATGTATTTTATTATCAGTAGGCTCTACATCTGATGGCAGGTGAGGACAGTGATGTGAGCACTGCTTCACCTGTCTTCCCTGATCACACTTCACTGTTGAAACGTATTTCAAAAAGAAAAAACTAAAAGCTCCCAAACCGATCCCAAACCCGCCCAAATCATGTTCACTCGTCAGAAGCAACTTTTGCCCACAAAGTCGCAACAAAAACCACAGCTACTGAGCTGGAAACGCTGCCTCTAGTTTTAAAAAAAGCGGAGGTTGCACTTTTTTTCTTCTTCCTTCTCTGGCATCCCCTAGATGTGCAGCACCTTTAGCATTTCCCTATATCGCCTGTACTATGGACCGGTTCTGTTGAAGTGGGTATTCAAGCTGATCCTGGTTTGACCCCACAGCTCTGTCCCTACAGCATCAAAACACACAAACATGGGGCTTGCTCATCTGTTTTCTGCAGTTCTCCCTGATGGCCATGTTCCCTGAAAACATCCTGGGGATGTTGCTCTTCTGCAGTTGTGTCATGGTGATCGGGATCATTCAGGTGAGGCACCTGGATGGATGAGAGAGGAGCTTCACCTTTGCTGTGTGACATCTGCTTCTTTTGTTTTTTCAGTGTGTGATAGTGTTGTACGCCTTTAGCCATCCCTTCCTGCTGAACGAACAGATCCAGATCTCAGAGAACCAGAACTTCTACAAGAGCCACATCCTGAAAGTCATCATGAGAGTTCCCATCATGTGCTTCTTCGCCAGTATCCTCGCCTTCATCTTCTTCCAGCTGGTGGGTGGAGCTATTTTTTGCCAATTTACACTGAAACCGGTCGAATCAAATCTGAGATTTGGCGTAAATGCCCCGCCATTGTCTTTGCCTGAACTCTTTTGCACCTGAAATGGTCAGAGGAAGACACTCCCTGCATCAGATAAACCTCCACCAACAATTCGGACCTCAGAGTGGACCTCCTGTGTTCTGTAACACCTCTGTGCTCCTCTCCAGTCTTATGTGCTCCTGGCCATTGTGGTCTTCCTGCCGTACATTTCCCAATCCTTGAAGTGGTGCTACAGCAAAGCAATGGGTAAGCCCAGCATGATTCTGGCCACAAGAGCAATCCTTCAGTCATGAAAAGAACCTTATCCCTTTCAGGTCAGGTAGAGGAGAGTCCAGATGAGATTCTATTCTACACCTACCTGCCCAGCGAGCCCCTCAGCAAAGAGAGGGTGGAAGCATTCAGCGACGGCGTTTACGCCATCGTAGCCACACTCCTCATCCTGGACATATGGTTTGTATCTCCTCACGATTCAGTGAGGTCAGAATGATGTCAGTGCTCGTATCAGACATTGGTTCCTGTTTTGCAGCGAGGACAACGTCCCAGACCCAGTGGTGGTGCAGCAGCAGTTTGGTGGCAGCCTGATCGCGGCTCTGCTGGAGTACGGTCCAGAGTATCTGGCCTACTTTGGCTCCTTTGCCACTGTGGGGCTGCTGTGGTTTGTCCATCACTCCCTGTTCCTCCATGTTACCAAGGCAACGCGCTTCATGGGCCTGCTCAACACCTTCTCTCTGGCCTTCGTCGGAGGCCTGCCTCTAGCCTACCAGCTAACGCACGAGTTTCCACACAACTCCCACAACGAGCTGGAGGCCATCCAGATCAGCTGTGTGATCGTCTTCTTTGCTGGGATTTTCCAGCTGGCCATCTGGGTGGTGGCCCTCTACAGCGAGCGGGAGAGCCTCCACCCGGACGTGTGGTACGGCGGCCGCGAGCACGTCTTCATGCTGGCTAAGCTGGCTCTGTACCCCTGCGTGGCTTTGGGGACGTTCTTCCTGACGTGCGTTCTGAGCGAGTTCAGCGCCTCCATCTTCCACCTCATGGAGATCACGGTGCCGTTTGCCTTCCTGCTGCTCAGGCTGCTGGTGCGGATCGGGCTGGCGCTGCTGCGCCTCCTGTTCTGTCCGGACCGGCCCAACCTGAGATCCATGGAGGAGGAGGATGCAGACGAGTCAAGGGTGGCCTTCAACTCTCTAGTGACTTAGCTGACCTGCAGGGGGAAGGCTGTTCAGGAGAACTGACTGTGAGGGGCTCTTTCTGGTTTGGAACCACCGCTGGGCCTTCAGGGAATGGGGGGGTTTTTGAAACCTAACAGAACTCTGGGATAACCTTCAGCTTCACCCTTTCTTTTGCTTCAGAGAAAGTTTTCTGCCTTCAGCTGCTGTTCCTCCGCTCCACTGCATGTGTCAAACTTTGAACAAAGATTCAAAACAGCTGGAGCTTTTCTTTGGCACGTTTCTTTGCTTATAACCATGAAAATGAGTCATTTGAACCTTTTTTAGGAATTAGATCAATGTAAAGACTTGGACTTTGTACAAATCTGCAGAGTAAAGAAGTTGCTTTCTCTGAGCTCTTCTACTGAAAATGAGAGTCTTTACGTCCAGACTCAAACCTGCTCTGCTTCTGATCATCTGTGTTGTACATCTAGAAAAGATGGATTAATGAAGAATTCTGTGTCCAAACGGGTCTTTGTTTTGATAAATGATGGGTCGCTTCACACGGTCATGATTTGTCACTTCATAGTGTCCAACATTCACGTGGAGGCAAACGGCTGAATGTCCTTTTTTCATGCGGTGGGGCCTCTGCCCTGGGGAGACTTGGGCCCAATGCTGGGGTGGGGCGGGGGGACGGTTGTTTTTTCCATCAGGGTTAAGTTTGGCAGCTGTCCCCTACCTACCCTCCTTCCTTATACAACCACTTGGGTGAGAGGGGGGGTCGGCTTGCGAAATGCCTCGGGGGCAGAGCCACTTGGCAGTGGTCCCCCCCTCCATGGTTTCTGCACAGTTTTGCCCCCTTCTCTCGGTTTTAACTGCACACACCCTTTAGACCTCAACAAACAAACACACACACACACGCGCACACTCACACACATGACACAAGGAAAGTGGGACGACTGATCTCTGTCCCCTACCCCATCCCCGGTGGAGGGAACAGGGCCTTCAGCAGTGGCGGCCTTGTCTCTTGGGTGTCGGCCTCCTGGGCCCGGCGGCCCCCTCCCCACGCAGAGAGAGGGATCCCTCAGTCCTCTGGCAAGTCCATGAGCGGGGGATCATATTCCATCTGAGGCTGGAGGGTGTCTGTGTCCTTGTGGTGCGGGTTCTAGTTCTTGTCCTCGGGTGCCGGGGCCCTTCTAAATTACAACATTAGGAGAGCCTGGTCAGGCTATGTACTCATTTTATTCTACACCTTGAGGGATCCACACTTCTCTTGGTCGTCTCTCCTCTAGGTGGGGGTAGCTGACCCCTGCCGTGCTCTCTCCTGGATCTCCTGCAGCTGCCAGAGCTTTGGAGCGGATCTCCCTTAAGGGGGCCCTGGCTCATACCTGGGGTGGGGTGGGGGGATGCTCAGAACTCCTGGGTGGTGGTGGGTAGCTTGTCTGGTGTGGTGGGGCCCCGCGCTGGGCCCCCTGGTGCGGTCGACTGGCTGCTCTTCTGGTTGGGCTGTGACTTGCACTCTGTGCTTCCATACCTCACTGCTCTTGAGTTTTGGGGGCCCGTGTGGCGGTCCGGCGGGCCCTGGTCTGGATGCTCGGCCAGACTGCCTAGGAGGTGGTGCCCTGGTCGCCTCTGCTGCCTCAATGGGGGTCTTGGTGTGGGGATGGTTGGGAGCTCTCCCTCCTTTTTTTCCTTTCCATTCCTTCATCCACTTCAGCTTAACATAACATTCACCTGAGCACAGGCGTCGGCTCACCTTTGCATAATTAGTTTACTTGACAGAATGGAACATGTGTTGGCTGGAATGCACAAGTGTGTGTGTGAACTATATAAAGACAGGTTTGTGAAGACTCTGGAGCCAGCAGGTATGTTTGTAACAACAGAGTGAGTGGACAGGCCCTGCCCACTTTAGACTAACATTCACACATGATTGTAATGATTATAAACTTCCAGCATTTTGTTCCCTGTTGTTTTATGATTCTATCATCCCTCCCTTGTAATCATCCTCTAACTTCTATTAACACCCCCCACCCCCCGATAACTCTCTCTTTTTTTCCCCTTTTCTTTTTCCGTCCACCCAACAAGAATAACAAAAACGTAATTAATAAAAATAAAGTTTAGTTTAAATTACAAAAGGGGTTTATAAGAATATACACCTTGTGTGTCTGATGATTTAGAATCCCAATTGTAACAGTAAAATCTGTAAAACACAAGAGGCTCTCAGTCCATATCTGTTTGCTCAGCTGTTGGACAGGACAAGTGAAAAAAAAGATGCTTGAGGAGTTATGAGGTGATAGATAGAGGTAATCAGTTTGTAGCTGGCACTGAACGAGATTCAGGACAATTCTTTGGCGGCCTTTTCCTGGGATCAAAGGTCAATGAAACTTTGGTTGTAGTTGTGTGGCATGTGTGACATTTTGGAAAGATTGATAGGGAGTCATAATGAATTGGTGCAGATTATAATCCAACCTCTGGATTTGACTAAAGGAGTTTCATGCTTCCTCGTACATGTGTGGGTTTTTTCCTTCTCACAATCCAAAAACATGGTTCATAGGTTCAGTGGGGATTCTAAATGACCCTTTGTTCTGAGTGTGTGGCCTTACAACAGACTGGTGACCTGTTCAGGGTCTGCACCCCTTTGCCAAACAGTAGCTGGGATAGGCTCCAGCAACCATAAAAATGATTCTGAAGATAGATGGAATATTCAAAGGATTCTTGTTTTGTTCTATATGTTAAAAAAGAAAGACTTTTCTTGTTGTGCATTCACTGAAAGGAAGTGATGTAAAAGATTTTCTTCTGATTCATTTTGATCACATTTAAAAGAGAATTTGATTTTGTTTTGCTTCCCAGAAGCGCAAGAAAATAGTTTAACATCTGCGTCTGCGCAGATGAGTCTGCTCCTTCCCCATCTGCTGGATTGAGGTAAAAACCAAATATCTTGATTCATCAAGAGAAACACGGAAGGAAAAGCTTTAAAAGAAAACACTTTTATTCATCATGAACTGCATCACATGCCTGACATGATCCAAACTCAGTGTTATGTCTCCATTCAAACCTCTGAACTGAAAAAGCTTTCAGATCGTGAAGTTTCAAAAGGTGCTGCAGGACTTGGCTCAGCTTTTCCTTCATGGTCTGCTCAGCAGCTTCCTGGGATCACAGCTGCAGGTGAGGTCCACCTAAAAAACGCTGCAGCATGAACACAGAACCAGGTGCTCTGGACCAGAACCACACCAGGTCAGCACAACAAGCACACCCTTTAAGATGAGGTGGTTCTGGTCCAAAAACAGATGTTTGTTTGGTTTGATAAAACTAAACAAAGTAAATAAATAATCATTGAGTCTAAGACTGAGTAAAATCTTCACGTCACTTCAAACCGCTGTGAGGAAGACATCAGTGGTTTCATGCTGAGACAGACACGCACAGGATCAGCGCCTCCTCCCTTGTGTGAAGGGGGGGGGGGGGGGGGGGGGGGTTGCGGTTGATCTGACAGCTCTTTGGTAAACAGGGTCAGGACCTGGTGGATCCATGAAGCCTCCTTCTGTCCTTCAATCATTTTCTCAGGAACTGATGCTGCCTAGGATACAAGTATTGCTCAAAAGCCCCTCCCACTTTAGTCCCTAACAGATATGAGTAATTACAGTAGAGGAGTTACTGTACACACGTACACACACGTACACACACACACCAACAATCAAATGCTGCCATCACCAACATCATCTCAGATTACAGATTACATTTCAACCACTCGTGAGTGAATTCCAGCCAGACCCAACGCTTGGTGTGACACCCCACGCCAGCCCGCCCTGCCCTCCCTCTGACGACGCAGGTCTTGGTTCCACCCACAGCGGACGCTCTGCTGCTGTGAGGCTTCAGCAGGACTTCCATCCTCTGACACAAAGCAGATGCTGGTTCAAAGCTGCAGTCAGAGTTTAAACGTTCTCCCACTTTGAGGTGTGATGGGGTGGTGGGGGGGTCATTTTCAGGAGAGACATTGAATGACAGGTGGCCATCACCTCCGACACTCCAGTTAAAGAGGAAGACGTGATCTTAAAAATGTAAAGATGGTCACTATGTTTTGAATTTCATGACTTAAGTTGGCATTGCTGCTGCCAGCATCCTCTGTGCTGGTGCATCTCTGAACATTCATGGTCATCTGGGTTTTGAAATGTCAGATTTTCTGGTTTTGTGTCGCGGTGAGGCGTTCATCTGCCACACAAACAGAGGGTAGAGCAAAGCTCCACCTTGCAAAGTCCTGGCGTGAACTTCAACAGCTGCTGCCAACCACCTGACTCCACCTCTGAGTCTTTCTGCTAAAGGAAGCAGAGCTGTGCTTCAGAAACGCTTTGATCCCACATCCCAGAAGATTCTTTTAAACCCTTAATCTCTAATAAAGTTTTAAATAAGCTCTGATCAAATATACATCTATCTGTTAAAAATCTACTTTGTTCATGCTAAAGGCAACAAAAGACTTCTGCGTCTTTTTGCATATTTTTTCACATAGCTTATGTGTCGTTTGTTTCCCACAGAACTTCATGTCCACACCGTTCTACATCAGCTAAACACTTTAAATGTTTCAACTGTAAATGTATGTACAGGAAATGACTTCAAGTGTTGATGATGCACTACTGCCTGCAGTGTCATGCCTGCAGACACCTAAAAGCAAGATGGTGCTGAGGAGGAGCTGTGCATGCTGTGGGTTCTGTAGAACCTGGTACCATTGCAAAGGGAGTAGTCTTAGGAGGGTCCAGGATCTGCTGCAGCTCAGGCCTGCGTGTGGAGCTCCGCTCATGCTGGTCAAGCTTGTTTGTTCTTCTCACAGCGCGCCTGTGCACTGAGCACCCGGCTGCTCGGGGAATACGACTTTGGAGTTTGTTCCGTCAGGCGCCCGGATCTGTTTTTGGGATAAAGAGTATTTGATCCGACGCCTGAGGGAAAACAGACACTCCACACAGAGGGTGGGAGCAGCAGAGTGGGAGGAGCCTGATCAAAGTGATGGAGGAGCCGACAGGATGCAGGTGGAGGATGCTATGAGTGCATGGACTGTCGGGCATCTTCCTTTGCTCCTCATCCCTGCAGGCGCTCCCGTCAGGCCTCTGGGACCAGCATGCCCCTGTCCCGCAGGTGGGCATGCAGCGAATGGAAGATGCTGAGCTGCTGCTCGGGCTGCAGCTTCAGCAGCTGCTGCAGGACTTTGCTGGGGTTTGGACCTCTGCAGGAGAAGAGACGACATGACAAGAGAAAAACACTGAAACCCAGAGAAACGGACATCAGCAGGATATCAACAAGAGCAACACTTCATAGTCTAGAGCTACTTTTATATTATCCAGCCTATTTTGCCTTGTAGGGAAAGTGCTTTACAAACTCTAAAAAAAATACTGGATGACAAATAGATGGAAAGTTCAGTAAACCTTTTAAATCCTGAAGCTCATTCTTTTTGTCAGACCAACATTTACTATGAAAAACATGGACAAGGGCTCTGGATTCTTCCTCTAAAGCTTGTCTCCTGCCATCATTTATAGTTTTTAGTGATGAGTTCACTTTTTCAATAAATGTTTGTGTCTGACTTAGAGTATGTCTCCTGAGATCCTGAGGGAGTAAAAGCCAAACCAAAGGAGGTCTGGAATATTCTTTTTCCATTTTGTTGATTGAAGGTTAAGAGCTCTCTCTCCTCCGTGTACCTGATGAAGCTGGTGATGTAGACATGAACAAAGGTGGCCATCAAGTATTGGCAATCGAAGCGGTCCATGATGCCTCCGTGTCCGGGGATAGTGTTGGCAAAGTCCTGAGGGAAGGACAGACATCAGTTCTAATCAATTCAAACTTTATGTATAAAAAAAAAACTTTTCATGTTCTAAGCAGCTCAAAGCACTTATTACCACAGAGTGAGTTTGACAGATGAAAACCAAAAACTGATGAAAATGTTTAACAAAGTTTAGCAAAGTTTCTGATTCTTAATCAAAAACTGTGTTAAAGTCACTGGGAAAGTTTGTGTTTGATAGCAGGATGGGAGAGGGACGGGAGAGGGACGGGAGAAGGACGGGAGAGGGACGGGAGAGGGACGGGAGAAGGACGGGAGAGGGACGGGAGAGGGACGGGAGAAGGACGGGAGAGGGACGGGAGAGGGACGGGAGAAGGACGGGAGAGGGACGGGAGAGGGACGGGAGAAGGACGGGAGAAGGACGGGAGAAGGACGGGAGAGGGACGGGAGAAGGACGGGAGAAGGACGGGAGAAGGACGGGAGAGATACGGGAGAGGGACGGGAGAGGGACGGGAGAGGGACGGGAGAAGGACGGGAGAAGGACGGGAGAAGGACGGGAGAGGGACGGGAGAAGGACGGGAGAAGGACGGGAGAGGGACGGGAGAGGGACGGGAGAAGGACGGGAGAGGACGGGAGAAGGACGGGAGAAGGACGGGAGAGGGACGGGAGAAGGACGGGAGAAGGACGGGAGAGGGACGGGAGAAGGACGGGAGAAGGACGGGAGAAGGACGGGAGAGGGACGGGAGAAGGACGGGAGAGGGACGGGAGAAGGACGGGAGAAGGACGGGAGAGGGACGGGAGAGGGACGGGAGAAGGACGGGAGAAGGACGGGAGAAGGACGGGAGAAGGACGGGAGAGGGACGGGAGAAGGACGGGAGAAGGACGGGAGAGGGATGGGAGAGGGACGGGAGAGGGACGGGAGAAGGACGGGAGAAGGACGGGAGAGGGACGGGAGAAGGACCCAGCCAATTCTGAAACTGCTTTTAGGGGGTCAGAGTTAAAGACAAGCGTGGATCCTCCCTATGAGAATTTTTATAAATTCACCCTCTTGCTTTTGTCTGATTGATCAATCCATTCGGGCTCTCGCCTATGGTTTGTGCTGGGAGCGGCCGGGGTAGTAAAAAATATAATGGTTCTTCTGTTTCACTATTTTTCTTCTTATTTTCTATCTTCTGTAAATTTTTCGGTCGTCCATATCTTCTGCGTACTTCATCCGGTTTCTGCCATCCTAGTATCAAAAAGTTCTGCTCATTATTGCATTGTTGCTCTCTCCTGCAACTTTTGGTAATTCAGCAATTATACAAAATTGCTGCAATCTTTGCCATAGAAATGAATGAAGAAGGTTCTGCTGGAACTCCAAACTTTCTGCATTCCTAACTTCTGCAGATGCAGTCTGCATACTTTATGCCGTTTTAAAATGTCAAACATGCATTTGTTCTGCTATTTGTGGACAGTACTTCAACTTTACAGTTTTTGAAATGTATCTTGTACATTTTTTCAGCTAGAAACACCGTTTAAACTTTAAAATGTAGTGAAAAGATTAGACTTTACAGGTATTGAATATATCATGTAGTTTTTTTTTTCTACAGCTGTCTGAATTTGGCAAGTTGGGACTTTTTGCGAGATTTTAGGAGCATCTAGAGTGAGTGATGTCATCGCTCAGAGTGAGGAGAGATGTTTTTTTAAGACCAAACTTTTCCAAAAAAATCACTAACTCCACCACCATTTTTCACAGTGACACGTTTTTTTCAGCAAAACGTAAAAAAAATCTCTTAAGATTCTTAAAATATCACCAACAAAGTCATGGGGCAACAGCTTTCCCTGCCACAGCTCCAAGACTGACACAAAGTACGCTATTTCCTCCTATTACATCCCATTATAAATCTTTTAGCTGTGTCTACGACCAAATGATGTCTTTAACTCATGATTGTGAGAATGTAGTAAGACCTAAAAACATCAAACCTTCCAAAATTGTAGCCCAAAGCCTTGTGGTACTCTCAAGGGTTTAACATTTTGAATAAGTGAAAGGGTTTTCAAGATATGGACATTTGTTTGGAGGTAGTTAAGGAGGATAACATGGGCTTTTCAGCTCATCATATGATCAACTTTTTTCTGACACTTCTGATTGAATTCACATAAACACTCTAAACTTGACACAAATAAATGCATATCAATGGATTACTGAACTCTTGTGCTTTGTCAAACTGAAAAAATACTTCTGATCAGATATATGGTTGACGAATAGCGGCCATTTGTTCGGGAAACTTTAATATGCTGAAAACTGCCAAGTCACTCCGCCACCCCTGAGTCAGTCAGCTGGAGCAGTTTCAGGGTTTTTATAGGTATCCAAGAGTTTGCTCTTCCTAAAGTGGAATATTCACATAGATCTTTCTACAGTAGGACTGATCTGTCTTTAAAACAAAGATTTGGGAAATATATTTGCTTTTCTCAACATTTTAAACTTATTTCAATGTTTATATGTTACTTTTGTTTACACATCACATCTCTTGTACATACTCTTTGGTAATTTTGTTTGAATAGTGTGAATGCTGACTCAGCATTATGATCTTGTTTCTAGTTATTAATCTGGTTTGTGTTTTCTACCGTATGTCTTTGGTACATAAAAACTCAAGCACACTCCTTTTAATTTTGGTCTCCGTATATTTAATTGTTTTTACAATTTTACACAATTTATGCGATTTTTAGCCTAATAGAAAATGAATTGGAAATATTCAAATCCTTCAAAAACGTGCACTTTTAAAACCTATGCAACAATGGTTTTAAAAACGTAGAGCACGTTCATGACATTCATTCATGCTTGTACTTTTGGTACTCATACCTTTTACACATTTTTAAATCTAACATATTTGGAATGAAATTCTTTACATTTTTTGTGCACTTTTAAAACCTTTACAACATTGGTATCAAAACGTTTAGCACATTCAGAACATTTGTATTTTAGCAACATGATAACTTTTTCCACTAACTTGGCAGACACTGACGTTTTTTAGGCTAATTCTAAGTGAACTAATAATTTAACAACATGCTAAGCTTTTTTCTGCAAATTTGGCATCTGCTAAGGTTTTTTGGGCTAATTTGGAGTTCATAGTGCACTTTCTGCAATTTCTGCAAATTTAATTCCTTTAGCAACTTTAGCGTTATGCAAATAGTTTTAGCATTTTAAGCAAACAACTTCAGCATATTCAGCGACCACATTTAGCAAACAGCATTCACACTAGCATTATCACAGGTAATACAACTTTTCTAGTATCGGTATACAGGTTTTCTGTCCCTTATGGCTTTTCTGCATTTAAACAAATTTCTGCCATTTATGGACAACATTGCTGTCTCCTGCAATTTAAGGTAAACTTTAGCTTCTTCTGCTAAAAGGCATGCAATTGAAAGCAATCACCTCCTGCATATGCAATCAAACGTATCACCGCAATTTTTAGTTTTTTATAGTTGCTGATAATAGTTTAAACAAAGCAACATGAAGAGCTAAGCTGTTGTTAGCTATTAGTAACATAGATAAAGCAACAAAGAAACCTGTTTGGAAGCCAAAAGACCTGGATCTTTTCAGTGAGCCGATCCCAAAGAGCTGGGAGCGAAACGGGATAAAAATGAAAATCCACTTCCATGTCATCCTCTAGTGTGCACCTCACGCATGCATCATGAAATCAACTGTCTGTTCAACTTAATATGCGTGTCAAATGTGTGTACACCATCTTTGTTTTAGCATGCGCCAAAGTTGCTGCTTGATGTTTGTCCAAAAGTGTGTTGCCCTGAAGCTCCCGCAGCGAGTGGGACTTGAGTAAAAAGTTCATCACGAAGAATGATAAGAGATCAGGTTTATTTCTTTTAAAGAGCTGTTCAAAAACATTGGTGCGCATCTCCATGGAATCATTCAGAGGTTCTCCCAGCGAGGAGCACAGCTGCCCTGCACTGTGGCTGAAGAAAGCTGCTGCTCCGTCTGTAACCAGTGGGAGGGGCTTTAGAGCAGCAGGGGTCACCATGAAAGAATTAAATTATGACATCTCCTGTTTTTAATAATATATATATTATTTTTCAAGATGCTATTTTGCATAATGCACATTGTTTATATGGGCATCCTGAGTATTTTTTATGAATAGAAATATCTTGAGTTCAAAGATGTCTTTAATGTTTTCTTTTTATAAATAGGCCTCAGTGACCTAATATTTAGATATGATATATATTTATGTATTTTAAAGTACTTTATATATGTTGCATTAAATATTTGTATTGAAACGTTTCAAAAAGTTAATAAAGGCTTTTATTTTGTTGTTTTTATTCTCCTGTTGTTTTCCCCATTTTACTAATCCAATAAACTGAACTGTGACTCTAAAAACATGACATAAACTGTGACTTTGTGATGGTCACAGTAAAAACAAGCCGAATATGAAACTTCTGGATGAAAAAAATGAAAGTGAATGGCAGAGTTGCATAATTCCCATCAAAACTTTACACAGATATTATGAGGCATTCTTCAGGACTGACATTCATGTCTAAGCATTTGACATTCACGGTACATTTGTTTAACTTTATTCAACATTTCTGCCCTTTTTACTAAATTGCATTTTCACTGTCAGCCAAACATTTGCCACCAGAGGGCGACATTCTCCCCAAAAACAGTGACACTCTTGCACACAAAACATTGCAGTGCGTCTTAGGGGCAGCTGAGCCCTCACCAACAGGCAGCAAATATAAAGTGTACAAAAGCCCAGTCATCTGGATAGTTTCATAAACTGAAATGCAGCCAATTTTTTACACAATATGTCTACACAGTTTCCTGTATGTGGTCTCCTTGTAGCTTTAGGAAAAGCTCTGCTGGGTTCACAAATGACATTTTTAAAAACAAACAAGAAACTTTTACCTTAATTTTAAAAGCTCTCTTGAAACCACTGGCAAAGAAGCCTCCAAATGGTCCAATGAGCGACGCGAAGGAAGACAGGAAGATGCTGTGGATCTGGAACGGATACAGGTTCACTGTTTTCTACAAGAGGCAAGAAGCAGAGTTGGAACGTCAAGAAGCGTCTTTATCTTCTGAGGAAAGATTTTTCACAGAAACGAAGACTAAAAAGCAGCACTAATAGGTCTGCACCACAAATCAGTGAGCACAGGAGAGCACTTCAGAAGTGTGTCTGAACCAGCAGCTGTGAAACAGGTCCAAATTATCAACCGTCCACCACCATGCTCAGCAGATTGTTTTGTGGTTGTTTTACTGTGTCAAGAAGCTATGAGAAATCTAGAAAAAAGCTAACTTTAATCTGGAAACACAGGCCTGCAGGGTTCTTTTTTCACAAACGGATTCAACATTTTGTGTTAACTTGTCTTTTGAATTCCACTACAATCATCTGTTGATCCTTTTCAAAGCCTTCCCAGTGGTCTTTTAATTGTGATTATGCCGTTTAACACAAGATTTAAAAAATGTGTTGTTTTCTAGAACACGGTTTCTGCAGAGCAGCAGTAGTCCATTAGAAATTCACCTCTGAGTTGTGGGTGGGACCGTTGGTCTCGAATAAGAACACCACCTCTGACCCCCTCTCTCTCTGTTTACACGCTCTCCTGCTAGTTTAAGCCCCCCCACGCCCCCAACCTAACATTACAGTGTATCAAAAATGATGAGAAATATCAGAGCTATGCAACCGTCCAGTTCTGATCCACATTCCAGTTGGGACGAGGAAAACAAAGACGTTCATGGATCTGTTTGTCTGTTAGTGGATGCATCAGAATGGAGCAGAGCAGGGAGCTGGTGGTCCAGATAAGTCTGCTCCTGATTCCCAATGATTAGAATAAAGAAGCATTTAGAAATTACATTTTTAGCCTAATTTCTGAAATATGTCCTTCATCATCAGAAAAAGACAACAAGAACATGTTAAAAACACATTTTTCTTTGGAGTGAATCTTTAAATGAGCAAAAAAACTTTGTTTCATATGGTAAACAGTTATTTCTTTCATTCTTTAAGAGATCTGGGATGAAATTAATTACCTGAATTGATCCTTACTAAGAAAATACCGAGCTGATCCATGAAATCCATGATTTCTATACTTGAAAGGATTTTATTGTACTTTTGAGGTGAAAACAGAGTTTTCTTTCCGTCTCTTATGTATAGTTAGCTCAGTTTAAATCACTTATTATGGAGGAAGCATGTTGTGGTTTGCAAGAAAGTCATAGGTTTTAAGTTGTCTCTTCCTGAAATGCCTCAAGAAGACACAAACATAAGTCCAAATACTGGGACTCAACTTTTCAGGCATCACCTGAGTGAAAGGGAATTTATGCATAGTTGTGGCTTTTAAATTCAACAAAATTCATTTGAGTATTTAAATGTACCACAAACAATTTTTCTTTTGCAAAAATTGATTCAATTTCCTGATTTTAGTAAGCAGATAAGCACTTTTAATGTATTTTTCTGTGCCAGTTCTTATTTTAGCAGTATGTTTTTACCATGGGTTGTTTTCAAGTGTGACTGCTGCACTGACCAGGAAGCACTTTTAATTTCATTGTATCTGTGACAATGACAAATCCAAATGAAACAAAATCTAATCAATGGCTGTGTTTACATGGACACAAGTAATCTGATTAAAAACCTGATCAGATTAAAAAGGCTTTATGGAAACATGCCATTCAGAATACTCTGACCCCATCAGACTCTTTGGATAAAAATGTCATTCCGGTCGAGATGGGCGGGTAATGCTGATTGTTGATCTGATCGCGGTAAACACTTCTTCTGACTGTGGGAGGTTACTGCGCTGGCTGTTTTGTCACGCATGGACAGTGTGCGCTCCGCAGGAGGCTACGGAGTGCGGTCCAACCGGCTGCTCTGCGTGAGCACCTCCAGAGAACCCTCGTCTCCGAGCAGAGGAGCGGCTTCAGGACGCCGTGCGTGCTTTAGAATGCAGAAATATCGCTCATTGTACGTCCAAAATTAGACTCTGCTTCCACACGTAACACATGCGGAAAAGATGTATATTTCCGCACGAAATGAACGTGCGTTCAAGGCTGAGTTTTGTTGTTGGTCGCATGCATTAACCCAAATGTGACTGTAACCTTAACCCTTCCTCCGGGTCCATGCGGCCCAGAATGGTCAAAAACATAAATGCAATAAAAGCTTGCTCACAAGATTGTTTTGCTCCATTTTAACTGTAGCCATGTTTGTTTACAACAGAATTAGGCTACAACGTCTTCTACTGCGGTTTCCGTATTCTAGATCTGTGCTCTGTGCGTGTCAAAATCATTTGTTCAGATTGAACGTGTGACATCCATAAACTTTGTTGTAAAGGGAGGAATTTTCTCAGGACCAGGTACACAGTGCAATGCTTTTCCAATCTTTGATCAGACTGAAGACATTAATTTAATAAACCAATCCAGGAATTTAACAGCCACTTCATGCTCCACTACTCATTAACATTCCTTTTCATCTCTTAGATTTTCCAAGAAAAATATTTGTAATAGAAAACAAGCCAGAGAAAAAGACAGATCATTCTCTGACTCAGCGATTCTGAACCTTCATCAGCAGATTGAAGACCTGCTCATTGAACACAGTCTCACCCATCTGAGCGTGTTCTGCAGCACAGCCGGAAGCGTGTACTCCTGCACCACGAAGATGTCGGACGGCTGGCACTCCACTGCGAAGCTGTTGGTCTCACTGTTGAACTCCACCGGACACACAAAGTACTGGAACTGTGACAGCAGGAAGGCCAGCTGAGGGTCAGACAAGCATCAGAGAAGGTCTGTGATTCTGCAGCACGGAGACGGGGACTGACGGCACAGACGCCGCTCAGCAAAGGGTTTGGATCGTTCAGAGATACAGCTGAGTTACGTTCACCCAGGAGGTGAAGCATTGGACTCACAATGAAACCAAAGACCACCGTGCCGAAAAACCCCCCGATGAAACCTTCCCACGTCTTCTTTGGTGAAAGCTGAGGACAGTTGGAGAAAAAGCAGAAGGACGTGAGTTTTTTCTGCTCCACTTCAGTCCACTGTTCTGAAGAAACCAGTTCTGATCTCATGGATCAGAACACAAAGAAGGTTCTTAGCTTTCAGATCTCTAAACTGCACCATGTTCTGAGGAGAATCAGTGTTTGGGAAAAAGCCAAAAGTCTGGTTGGTTTTATCTATGAACTAATCGTCTGCAGGAGTGAGCAGACGTTTGCTGGGCAGGACCTTCAGGACTTCACATGTCTCTGTCAGTGCCCATCCACCAGTTCAGAGTTCTGAAAGCTCAGACTGAGCAACAATACTTCAGGAGATCCGTTCTGGAGGACGCTGCTAGTTGATCTTCAATGTGAACTTTATCTAACCAGGAGAAACTTCATGGGAGAAAAACAGACCCTTTCAAATATTAGAGTATAATAGAAAAGTCTATTTATTTCCATAATTCCACTCAAAAGAGGAAACTTTCATCAAACAAAGATTCGGGGCCCAGTGTTCAATTGATTTCAAGTATTGGTGTATTTTTACACAGAGCTGATGAATGAACTACTTTGGTCACTAGCCAGGGCGGCCGGTAACATCCAAAGTCTCCCAGCCAAATTACATTTCTAATAATCAAATCTTTCTCAGGAAAAATCATGTCTGTATTTTAAAGTAAAATAGTTCTTCCCTTTATTTATAAAGTTTCACTTTCTGATTATTCTCTAACAATACTCTAATAGTAAATAAAAGTGTTGTTTTCTGTAAGATTTTTAGACAGAAATGTAACGTTATTTTAATCTGATCTCTGAACTTTTTCATGAACACATATTTCTCTTTAAAGCATTGATTTATCTACAAACATTACACAGCAAAACATTGTTGAAGTGTTAAATATTAAACAGAACTGTTGATTTTTTTTTGTTTGTGAGTCGATCCAGAAGATAATATTGGACACAAAGCAGTAAAGTCCATGGGTGACCTGCTGAGTGCTCACGTTGTGGGTCTGGTCAACTTGGTGCTTTTTCCAAGATATTTTTATGAAGAATTTTTGTTATCATTTTTTATGGAAGCGTATTGCATTCAATTTAAAATAAAAAAGACCACCTGTTTTTAGTTGAATGCAACATGCGTTCATAAAGATTAAAGCTAGTGATAAACAAAAAAATAATGACTTTAAAGTTTCTTTTATTGTCATGCAAAGAAAAAACTTGCATATATTGAAAAATGAGCAACGTTTTGCCTTATTGTGTGTTCTTACAGATCGGTGTGTTGTAGTTGTAAGTCAAGTAGAAATGACATGGAGTAACAAGTACGTGTGTGTTTGTGTTGGCTGAGATAAGTGTCAGCAAATACTAAATGCAAATACTGAATGCAGCAACAGTGAGCTCTTAATGAAAGCGCGTAAGTGCAGAAATTCCATGCAGCCCCTGAATGCACCAGCTGCTGCTGCAAATGTGAGCATAGAGAACGCTGCAGTCTGCTTCACTGTTACCTTGATGAGAGGAGTTCTCCCAAAGAAGAATCCAAACAAGTAGGCCATGATGTCGTTGCAGATGACAATGGAGATGGGAACGATGAACCTGGAAAACAGGAATTTCAGGAGAGATGAGGACGGTGAGCAGAATAACAGATGAGAACAACAAAAGAAGCCAAAGTGCTATCTCACATCAACACTTTGTCTTTATTTTTCATCCATAACAGCTGTGAATGTTTTCTTTTTTTGACTTCTAAACTAACTGACTAAAACTGAAGTTTTGACATTAATAGGAGCGTGACTTTTTAACTGACAGGGGGTGATCCGAAGCTTTCCCTTTACTTTGCCTCACCCAGTCAACCCTCTCAAGGAGAGATTATCTTCAGATCATCCTTCCAGTCTGCCTGCCTCTGATGCAAAGACACAGTTTCACTTAAGTGGGTGGTTTTATGACTCCGCCCACCTTAGACACTCCTGAGGAGTTCAAGCTCAACTTGTCCAATTTTCTAAAGCTTAGTAGACCATCAGAGCGGATTACTAGATTCAAAATCTCCAGTCTGCTTCACACGGACCTTACATTTTCACCTGTAACAGTAATCACTAATAACTTATAATAAAACTCGTTCTACCTTCTGCTGCTGCATTTAACTCACACAAACACCACAAAGACGGAGCACACAGAGAACCACACTGATCAGCGTCCTGCTTACCAGATCATCCCTTCAAACAGGTTCTGAATGACAAGGTGGGACTGAGTTACAACAATCAACAGGGTCACATGGGTCCAAGCAAACTGGAATGGAAAACACAAACAACAACCACGGTCACTGGAATGCAGCTGAGCCGGCTGCCAGGTTAGGCAAATCAAAGCGGCACATAGATGGAGGTCATGCTGAGGAACGTCAGTGTGGAAAAGAGCTGAGACACAAGCAGCAGCAAAACTCAGAGAATGAGCAGGACAGAATCAGAAAGAGGCAAAAACCAGAGCAGCACCATGAGGAGAAGGACAGTAGTCATCCTCTGCTGCAGCACTTTGAATACATTTGTTTGTGGACTTAAACATTGAAACAAAACAGCCGTCGTTAAATGCAAAGAGGTCAGTAAAAGGAAGAAAGATGGCACAACAGACGAGTGACACGGAAACTTGTGCCGCCATAGCAGCTGACGGACACTGTGACAAGCATGAAGGCGGTGTTAGTGTGGTGCAGCTGGGCTGATACACACCATATAAAACTGCAGGCGGTAATGCTTCTTCACTAAACTCAGCACAAACATGCAGAAACCTGCGGAAGAGCAAACGACATGCCGTCAGTTCAAAAACGTCCAGAGGAACCAGAGAACAGGTGGTGACGTGTGGGGTGGAGCTACAAAGTTCCATCACAGACACTTTAAAAACTCTGGATAGAAGCTCAAACAAAGGCTTCCCAACTAGTTTGAAAGCTGAATTTACCCAGATTAAAACATTATTATGTTATTCTCAGAACATCCTCTTCAGGGAAGTTCACAAACCAAAACCTGAGGAGAAAATGTTCACTTTAGCAAACATTTTTAAGTCTGTCGGTGAACTGAGATCACTTTAAAGTTGAATTGAAGCTTAATGGCACTTCAGCAGCGCTGTATTCTGGATCAACTCCTATGGTCTGTAGACTGGACCATTGCAGATTCTGGAGAGGATGAGGTGGCAGCTGCTATGCCTGTTCTGATGACGGGGGCTGCTAAGGCTGGTCAGCTAAAGGTTAGCAGGGAGCCTAGTGTATTTCTGACATCACAATCTTTTTCCATCTGCATTTTTGTCTGCTCCTGATTAATTATCAATTTGAATAAAGAAATACTCAGAAATGCTATTTTGACCTCAAGTTTCCTTATACTTTGTTCCCTTGCGATGTCACTGTTGGAAGTCTCTGCGTTCTGGAGATCATTGTCTGTCAATCAATCTCCTCTGTGCCATGACTCCCATACAGAATACGTTCAATTTGCCAGGTCTACACAATGAGATCTTCGTTTTCACTCTGGACTTAGAGCTGCGATTCTACTTCAGGGATGTCACCTATAGCAGGTATTTTTATGGAACGTTTCCCTGAAGGAACACTATACATGTCGCCCTTCATCAGAAAAATGCCACATGAATGTGTTAAAAAAAAAAAAAAGCTCCACAACTCAGAGTGGGTCCTGCATGTTTGTTGACCTGAACATCCTGAAGGTCCTGGATCAGTTTAGATGTTTCAAAGGGAGCTGTAACTAAAGCAGCAACATCTCTCAGTGCTCCAGCTGCTGCTGGCTCAAGCGCTCTGTCACCGGACTGAAGGTGTTGAGGAGTTCATGTTTTTGTAAACAGCTTTTGACCCTTCGGTCAGTTTGGATTACCGGTTTCCCGGGAGGCACAGCTTCTATTTTTATTCCATTTAGGTGGAGCTCTGTCTGTCACTGGGCTGCACTGTGTGGACGGCGCTCCTCTGCTGTGGGGTGAAAGGAGCAGAGAGAGACACTGGAAGGTGGTGGAGGTGAGCCTCACCTGCCAGGTACAAGGTGAAGGAAATGAAGCGGTGATAACGAGCCAGGAACTGCAGAGGCTCCTCCCTCTGCACTAGAGCGCCAAAGTAATCTGCCACTGTTTCCCCGTAGAAGAAGTAGTTGACACAGACCAGGAAATACCTGAGACAAAAGAAAAGTAGAAATGTCAGCTGCTGCGGCTGTGCTGCACATTGACCCGGTGGGCGTGTGTTAGCCAAAGGCTGTTCTGACGGCGGCCCTGGAGAACAGGGTGCGCACCGCTCGCTGACTTCCAGCATGGCAGTGATCTTTGCTCGGGCTGCTGACACCCCCCCAAAGGCTGCTCCCTTACAAAACCTGCAGCTTCAATGAGCTGCAGTTTGAGCAAACAACAACAACATGAGCGTTGCTACTTTCACTAAACACTGCAGGAGGGGTCACACACAGAAAGCTGTCCTGGATGAACAATCTGAACCCAGAACAACAGCGGTGACTAAAGATTCTTCATGTTCTGGTAAATAGTTTACAAAGTGGATTGATCATTTCTCTGAAAATGCAGATGTCACCTCCCTCCCCCTCACTGATAACTCCTCCACAAGTCCTTCTGAAGACACAGATAAACTCCAGAGCCCCCTCCCTCACTAATCCATTCTCCTCACCAGCTGAGTGTCCTGAACCAGGGCAGTTCATAGGAATGGTAAACTCTGTAGCCGATGGTGATGATTTCCTGGAAGCACTTGATCTGCACGCACATGACCTGCGTCAGATGATGGGAGCAGAAGTGTGACGCCAATCAGTTTCTCCTCAGAAAATAACTGAGAGCAGCTTGGAAACAGGACTTCTGCAACTCACCACAAAGATAAGGGTGATGGGTCCCATGTAGATGATGAGGAAAAAGCCTGATATCATGGCAATAGACAACACTCCTCGTATCCAGTAATTCTTCCATCTGTGGAGACAAGAGAAGATGATCGACGAAAGACCTTTGTAAGCAAAAAGTTTTTACTTCTTAGCTCTGCTTTTTAAGGAATGAATGAGGAATTGCATCTCCATTAAAGGGCTGTGGAGCACTTCTTCTGAAATATTCTGCCAACTTTAATCATGATCTACTAAGAAGTTCGTTCATATCATTTCTGGAAAGGTTGGACTTTTAATTTCAAGATGAACATATGTGAATCATTTTCTGCTGCTTATACAAGTGGGGGAAATAGGTATTTGATCCTTTGTTGATGTTGTAAGTTTCCCACTTAAAAAGAAACTGACTGTCATCCTAACAGCAGGTTCATCTAAACAGTAAGAAATCAAAGAAAACCAAGAAATCCACTTTAAAAATGTCTATGAATGTATTAGCATTTCATTGAGGGAAAAAGTATTTGATCCTCCAGTAAACATTAAGGTTCCCACAGACAGGGTAGACTCTCCTGATCAACCTGCCACCTGAACTGAAGACTCCTGTTTGAACTGATCACCTGCGGATCACCTGCGGATCACCTGCGGATCACCTGTAGATCACCTGCGGATCACCTGTCCACAGAATCCGTCCATCAGTCAGACTCCAAACTCTCCAACAGGGAAAGACTAAAGAGCTTTCAGTGGATTGAAGGGAGAAGATTGTAGACCTGAACAAGACCAGAATGGACTATAAAACCATCAGCAACAAGCTGGAGGTTAAGGAGACAACTGTTGGTGTAACTGTACCAAAATACAAGAACACGACCATCAATCCACCTACAGGTCTGAGGCTCCAAACCAGATCTGACCTGGTGGGGTTTCCATGATCATGAGAACAGTGAGAAATCAGCCTAAAACAACACGGCAGGAGTTAGTTGATGATCTCAGAGCAGCTGGAACAGAAAAACCTGGAGCACGTGCAGAACGTACGGCTGCAGCCCAACAGGAAACAAAGGAGGGACCAGCATTGAACTGCAGAAGAGCAGCCAGTCTGCAGCATGAATGAAAGCAAAACTGCAGCATCATGAAGAAACGCTGCTCTGCATAAATCCTCCACTCCTCATTACCCTTCATCTCTGCTGTCAGTGACCCCACACCATCATTACAGCCTGTGACCTGGCTGCTGCTTGCTGGTGGATCCCGACCTCTCATCCACCTGCAGGATGAGGCTATTCTTCCCTCACCTCCACTGAGGCAGGATCTATGTGTTTACCTGGGGGGCAGGCCCTCCAGGGCTTTGTTCAGACACTCAGGAGTGTTGTCTGTGTCTGCGGTGGACAGAGGAACATCTGGAGTGTCCGTTTTGGAGTCAACATCACCTTCTTCCTCTGCGTCGCCCCGCAGGTCCAGTCTGTCATCACCACCTGCCTCCTGTCAGAACAAGCATGCCATTTTTCAGATGGTTCTTACCAGAACCTCGGGTAAATATGGAAACTGTCAGACAGCAAAGAAGAAAACAAAACCAGCTCCAGCTGCATCACTGGAAGTTTGAGGGATTTAAGATGGAGAAAATAAATAGGTAAAAAAAACTGAACAGGTGTTCTTGACAGCATTAACCTCTCACGTGGAAGGTGGCGGGGACTATAGACCTGCTTTGTGTGCCGGCTAAAGCTGGCTAGTTTTCATTCATGTTTAAGAAAACATGCAAAGATCTGAAAGTGTGAAGCAACTCTGGATCAATAAGCGTGTTGCTTATGTACACACATTCACTACCAAACACACATACTTGCACTTACACAAACACGTATCTACTTCCACACAAATACAGTGGGGATCAAATGTTTGTGGCCCCCAAGTAAAATGTTCTATTATTGTGCATAAAGAACTCAAAGAATCAGTTTACAGATGAGACATTCTTTTAAAATGTCAAAAAATGGTCTTTATTTCCATCATTTACCTTTTAAAAAAACAGAAAACAAAATAATGGGGTGTGCAAAAGTTTGGAAACCTGCAGAGTTAGTATAGACTTGTACCGTCTCTTTTTGTAGCAGCCAAGAGTCTCTCAATTCTTGTTTGAGGTTTCTTCATTAATTCTTCTTTCCAAAAGTCTTTCAGTTCTTTCAGATTTCTGGAATGTCTGTTTCACACTGCTCTTCAGGCTGTTAAGTAAAATGTTGTGATCTACTGTATCAAATGCTGCGGTGGGATGCAGTCCTACCAGGACTACGAGTTTCTGACAGTCCAAGTTACATTTAATATTAGAGGTGGACAATTTATCGGTGCCAGTATTGGTATCAGCAGATATTTGCAGATCTGCAGATATATCGGAATCGGTCCGATATAAAAAAAAATTCCACTGATAGATGCCACCAATGTTTCTCTTCTACTTTGACCGGTGTTTACAGCAGGAGAAGCTCTCTGTTTTGTTTTTAACATAGCTAGCAACTTGGCTAATTAAAGCCAAACAAAAAGACGTATTTGGAATGTTTCTTTGGTGAGAAAAGAGCCAGCGAGGAACCCGAAGAAGAGCCTTTGTCTTCCTTTGGGAGTCTTTAGGAGTCCTCCTCAAAATATGGATATATGGAGACCACTTACCAAGCTGCTCTGTCTAAAACGCAGCGACTGATTCACGAATGTTTCACACACCGTCACAACAATAAAGTTACAGACACGATGAATTCCTGGTTATTATTATATTTAGAAAATACCAGTTTTACGATGGTTGTATTGTTTTGGTTTGTTTTACTTATTCATCACATCTGAAACGCCAGATACGGCTAAAGTCAGCTACCGTTTATTGACATACAGAGTGACGATGTTGTTTACACTAAGCAGTTTCTACTTGTTTTTGTTGTTTAAAAAAACACTTAATTTACAAGCACTTCCTATTGTTTTGAAGTTATCTTGATGGCTATTGCTTGTATTTGCAAATAACACACAGCCATTGAATATTGAAGCAAAGTTTATACTTATTGATGGTTTCTATTTGGGATACATGTTTGTACTCTTCTTGGCAATGTGAAGATTATTGCATTCTTAATAATTATAAAGAAGGAAATCTCTGAACTCTCCATTAATGCAAACACTTAAATATCGGTATCAGCAACTATGGGCTATTGGTCACAGTTCCAGGGGAAATATCGGTTATCGGTATTGCCCGGAAAAAATTATTTCGGCCTGTCCCTATCTAATATCATTTACTATTTTAACAGGGGCTGTCTCTGTGCTGTGGTTTGTTCTAAAGCCAGATTGATACTTTTCAGAAATGTTATTTCTATTTAAACACTCATTTAAGCTGGGCGACTTGAAACAGTGTCACCAATGGGGGACCTTTCTGTGTGGAGTTTGCATGTTCTCTCCGTGCATGCATGGGTTTTCTAGGTACTCTGGCTTCCTCCCACCGTCCAAAAACATGCTTCATAGGTTAAATGGTGACTTTAAATTGTCCCTAGGTGTAGATGTGAGTGTGTATGGGTGTGTGACTGTGGCCCCTGCGACAGACTGGCAACCAGTCCAGGGGTGTCCCCTGCCTTCGCCCATGAGTAGCTGGGTTAGGCTCCGGCAGCCCTGTGACCCCGAAAGGCATAAAGCCATTTGGAGAATGGATGAATGTGTTAAAAAGAAATTTGGGGTTGCTTTTATTTTGTATAATTAAGTTTGAGAAGTGCAGGGTTCTAGCTTGTTTTAGCGCATGGTTGCACATCCTTAGTTGTTCCTTAAAGATCTCTTGATGTACAGGTAGTTTAGTTTTTCTCCACTTCCTCTCCCCTCTCCTGCATTTCAGTTCCATACATAAAAGCTAAAAATTCAGAAAATTCTTGAATAAAACGGGATGGAGGCTGTGGTTGGCTGTAGAGGGTAACACATTAAATAGGTGGGCAGCTAAAAGAAAATGCATGATGTTCACATTGTTTTAGTTACACTGAGCCCTGAGCAATTGTCAGTGCCACCACTCAACATGCAATAACAACACAACTGTGTTTTTATTTTTAAATATTTTATGAAGTTTATAAACTGACAACCATTCATATTATTCAGTTTGAGAACCTTGTTTGTTTCAATCATATAAAGACATAATACTGATGAAGTGTTTTCTAATTTATCAGCATTGTTCACGTGCATGTCACAAATAATCCAGCCACATTAACTGATGTCACACACAGAAAGAAGCCTATTTTCAAATCCATTTATTCATCTGAGAAGCTCTATTACACTGTTGGACATTCTGTGCTTTTATGGCTGCTTTTCCTCCAACTTAAAACAGTGGGGTCAGGGGGCTCGCCAGGGTTAAGCTTTGACTTTTACTATTAAAGGAAGTGTGGGACAGTGGCAACTTGTGCATGAGCTCAGCACTAAATGTGGAAATGAAGAAATAAAGATGGAGCTGTAAGATGAGTGTGTGTCTGCGCCTGTGCGTGTGTGCGGAGGGGACTGGAGTCTCAGAGAGGAACAACTAAATCGGTGAAGAACCTCAAAGCTCAAACCCATCGTTTCCTTGCAGACTGAACCATCAGTCTTGGAGTCATTTCTTTATTCAGTGGAGTTTGATATAGGAGTGTGTTCAGGAGGTTTGCGTTCATTTTCACTAAACACGCTTTGACTGAATAAGTCTTTTCATGTAGCCCATTTCTCAAATGCTGACTCTGCTTCTAGGATGATCTGCTGACCCACATGCCTGTCCTCAGCTGTTAGCTTTCTCCCATGTAACGCTCATGAAACTTAGCTGAAGCAGAGAAACAACCAAAAGCAACATCCATCCATCTTTAGAACCCACTAAATCCCTTTTGGGGTTACAGGGTTGCTGGAACCAACCAGATACTGTTGGGTGAAGGTGTGGAACATCCTGAACATGTCGCCTGTCTGTTACAGGTTCACAAAAGCACTCACAAGCTCACCAAGGTAAAATTTAGAGTTACCAATTAATCAAAGAAGCAGGTTCATGGACTGTGGAAGGAAACTGGAGTTCCCGGAGCCACGCACGCTTGAGTAGAACATGCAAACTCCCACATGATGAACCAGCCAGTATATGAACCTGGGCTTTCTTGCTATAAGGTGAGAATGCTAATCACTACACCAGCCCCAAAAGCATTGAGTGAAAATCCTTAATCTTCTGGAGAAAATTATTAAACAGATTTAGAGACATTGACTCAACCAAGAGCCAGATCAGCTCAGCAATTCCACATATTTATGTTGGCTGCAGCAGCAGGTACAACCTCACACTGGACATCTGAACACCTGTGAACCCCAGACACAAATATTCTTATTATTCTCATATAATATTCTTATGGTTCTTGCAGCATCCCAGCTTTTTTCCATTTGTCTGTTTATTACAAAGTCATTATTTTTGTGGGCGGTCAAAGGAAAGTAGAGGCGACGCTGAAAAGCAGAGAGCGCCTGCTGCTTCTGTTTGGGTGAGTCCAGGTTAAAGCCTCTGCCTTACGGTCTGAATCATCATAGAAACATTCGTATCACTGAAACCCTGGATGTGGAAATGATCACAAGCTAATTCCAAGAAGCCTGTCAGCATTTCCAAATGTGTGCTTCAGGATGAACTTGTTTGTGTGGAGATTCAGTCCAGGGTTTTGTAAACATTTGTGAATGACTACACAGCGCTTTGGTCAAGACTGAAGGGGCATAAGAAAGTGTTTTTGCTGAAAACCGGGAATCAGGTCAAAATGTCCTTCATTTGGAGCTGGAGAACAAATACTTCAGCTGCTGTGTGAGCAGACAGGTGAAGTATGATCTCCTTGTACTGGGATCTTGATCAGAAATATGGAGGAAGAACACCTGTGTTTTTTCCCTCACGTTTGAACGTTATACTGGATACAGCTGTGAAAAACTGCAGGAAAAAAACAACGACGAGAACAGTAACTGTATATGACAACTGGACCAAGTAAGTGGGCTGCATTAGGGATTAGGGATGCCAGAGTTCTCTACGGAAAATCAAACTTTATGTTACACCATTGAACCAAATTGTTGGAAAAGGGAATTATTGCATACCAGTATGTTTACGTCAAAAGTGTCAAATGTGTGTGTTTTGTTAAGTTTAATGGCGTTTTTTTACATGAGGTCAGGCTTAGCATAAGTGCTAACTGAAAGTTTTGTTTACATTGCTTACCCACATATTAGCAAATTTTTAAAAGTACTTTTCCAATTATTTAGGGTTTTTGTTGTTGTTTTTTAATATACAAATCATATCTGGAACCAAAACAAAAACATGACCCAAACACAAAAGTTTGGATTGAATAGTGGGGGAAGTAAATTGCTGTATTCCTAGTCATCATCCATAGAAAATTGCTTATTTCAGGCTCCAACCACATGAACTCAATTCAATCACCATTTTTTTTTGTCACACGGCCGTCATCATGCTAGAACCAAATGACTTCAGTAAGCAGTGATTGGTGCAAGTCGCTCTGAGCTACAGTTTCTATGGCAATCCCTTTCACCAATCAGGAGTGAGCTTGTTGGAAAGCCACACCCCTACTATTAGAAACCAAGCAATACAAAATCTGTCAATCAAAAGTTTTGAATGTTTGACGAAAGGCCACATTTTTATTGGGGCATCTGATTGGTCACTTTATAACTTGAATAATTTGCACTACAGAAATATGATTGTAAAAAAAGGGGGATTATCAAGAACATGCTAAAAACACAAAAAGCAGTTTTTTTCCAATTAGAGTAGGTCTGTAAGAACTTCAGAAAGTCCTACTTAAATTATCTTATTTTATCCTGAATGCCACAAGGCTCTATCCGAGGCCCCATCATTTTCTCTTTTCACATGCACCTCCAACTGAGCACACCTTTTATGAAAACAATGTCAGGTATGTTAGGCTGACAGCTGCACCTTCCTGTCATACGAAAGACGCAGACGCCTGATTATGGTCTTCTATTTCCTTATGAGTCAAACATCAAAGGCCTCACACAGAGCAAAGCTTTTATTTTTTTAATAAACTAAAGCAAATGTATTTGATCAGCTCCAGATCTTTATTGATCAACTTAAGACCCCATCATGTCTTCTCTTGTTGAGTATAGTGACTGTAGATTATTCACCTGTTTAAAGAAAGAGACATCTCTCTTTGCTCATGTCAGAAATAATTGTGTGCATTTGTGAGGCCTGGTGTGTGTACATAAGTCCATCAAACTTTTGAGAATTCTTTCATTTTTGAGACAATATTTCTCCTCAGTCTTTCCCTCTTCATTCTGGCAGATGCTTTATTCATAGCTTCAACTGTGTCTATATTGTATTGATCTACAGCAGAAAGAAAAGTGCAAATTCTATTTCCCTCCTGACTGCCAGAGGCGGTGCTTCAAGCACTGAATGTTCCTTCTTGCGCATGCGTTGTTCGCTGTTGTTGCGCGCTCCGGTGCCGCCATTTGCCTTGTTGCATTTTTCTTCTCTGTTTGCAGATTCTCGGCCGGGCCTAAGATGTGCCTGGATGCCTCGACTGCCATGTTTGCGGGTCTGCTGGTGGAGGCCGCTCGGTGGCGTTCTCTGTCTGGGTGCTGGCTGGACCATCGTTTTTTTGGACTCTCGCTGGTGCAGCGGTTCCGCTGTCGCGACGTTAGTCCTCCCTGGTTCTGTCAGGTGGCCCAGCGGCGTTCTCTGCCCGAGGGCTGAGTGCAGTTCTTCCCTGCTGCCGCGGCGGGTCTCTGGACTCCGTAGCTATGATGGCTTGGGGTGTGACGTGGTGCGGTCAGGTGGTGCTGAGCAACTGGACCCCCCGTCCAGTGCCTGGACGGGGGTCCATTTGGGGCTACCGCATTTTCTTCCTGTGCTGCGAGGCTGCATGTTATGGTACACTCCAACAAAGTGTCGGTGGTCTCCTAGATCAACCACCTGGGGGGGACGCAGTCGGTTCGGCTTGCCGAATGGGTTGCCTCCTCTTGTGGGGCGCCCCTGTCTTTGCCAGTCTCTGGGCAGCTTATGTTCCAGGGTCTGTGAATCAGATGGCCAATTTCTCTACAGTTTCCCTGTTTGTTTGCTTTGCCGGCCACCGCAGGGCGCTTTCTAAGCAGTGTTTGGCCCACTGGGTTGTTGTGGGCCATCCCGCTGGCGTATTCTGTGCACGGCTGTCCCTTGCCAACCGGGATGTCTTGTCTTTTCACCAGGTCTACGTCATGTGCTGCTGGCCAAGGGCTGCCATTGGAGTCTAACTGTGCAGCTGCATCCTGGCCGTCTGTGGATACCTTTACCAGGTTCTAAATGGTAATGGTGTGCCTGTTCCCAACCCCATGAATGGCGTCTTGCGGCTCTCTGGTATGCTGCCCTGAGGTGAGACGTGTTCTGGTCTTGACCCCTTGGGATTTTGTTGGCATTGGTCATTGAGTGCTTGAAGCACCGACTCTGGCGGTCAGGATGGATGAAAAAGAATGAAAGTCCCGTATGTAACTACGGTTTTATGAATCCCGGATGACCGCCAGAGTTCCCGGTCCCTCGGGTTCCTTATGTTCTCACGAAAAGGGTTGGGACTGTGCTCCTGGTGCCATGGGATTTTATAGCCTCACACGGGGTCACCAGGAGGTCACAGGTGACTTTGTTGTCAATCAATTCTCAAATTATGCATGTGCAAGAAGGAACATTCAATGCTTGAAGCACCGCCTCTGGCGGTCATACGGGATTCGTAGAACCCTTGTTCCATATGTATCTGTCGTTTTCCAACAATGGATCTCCTGGAAGACCAGAGCTTCTGCTCCTCTTCCTCCTACCAAATCTCAATCATCCAGGTGATGTGCCGCAGACACAGCTCCATTAAAGAACAGCTCTGCTGTCACCTGAGATCGCGTGGATGCGTCCCAGGTGAGCACATTTACCGTGACGTGTGTCTGCAGCCCGATGACAGAGAGCGGCCAACTTCATGTCACTGTCAGGGGCTGTAAAATCCGAGCCGTCTTAAGGTCGTGAAGGTAACACGGCTGCAGCAGGATTAACTGGACAGCCTGCAGTTAACTAACTAGCTTAACCTGACGACCAGGTTGGCCCGCTTCTTCCTGACAACAACAGGCACGGCTGCCTTTCCGGGAGGGGTCCTGCGGCGGCCTGGCCCCCGCCCCAGGCTCTCCGTACCTTGTCGCTGGTGTTGTCGGCGTCTCCTCCACCTCTCCTCCTCAGCTCCGTCATGGTCCGCTCGGTTCTCCGCCGGGACGGTAAAGTGTCACATAAGCCGACTCAGCGGGAGCGGGGAGGGGGCGGACCAGGCCGCTTCCTGGGGCTCAATTCCGGGTTAAACTCGGTTTGAGAGGCGGGCTCGGTGCATGGAAGCGGACGAAACGGTGGAAGTCACCCGGTACCGGTACAGTCCGTCCGCAGCTCCGCGGGACACCGACGGCTCCTCTGCGCGTGTTTGTTTACCCCCGCAGTCCTGCTCCCTCCCACCGCCGCAAACCTACCGCAACCGGGTCAGGCCACTTCCGGCAGTGACCTTCACAGTAAAAGCATCCATGACGAAGCTGTTTTGTTTTTCAGTTTATTTGTACAAAGACAGCCTGAAATGCTTTAACTGAAACGATAAAATAAACATTTAATACTATTAAAGGAGTTATCATTACAATGAAAACTGAAGTTATCCAAAAGTAATTAAGACAAAGTTTTAGCCTTAACAATTGAACTGCATTCAATCTTATAAAAACCAGTACTTTACCAGATCTACAACAACTCTAGTTTAAATGACGATGACAATGATGGATGTAAAGACTCTTACAGTCAATTCATTTGCTCCAAAACAAACATTAACCTCATCAACCTCATTAGAAAGTTATAACAACAAATAGATTTTATCTATTACATCTTTGACTAGACAATATTCACTTGTCTGATAAACAAATGGAACTTTAAATCACTATAATATCAACAAGCAAGCATTAAATTACTTATGTGTCTCGAGCAGATTACAGTAGTTAATCTTCATAAGGAGGCCCAAGCCAGGGTATTTCTCATTGTGCCAGTCGCAACCCTGTATAAATACAGAGGGTTGTGCCAGGAAGGGATTTGACGTAAAATCTTTGCCAAGATAAATATGTGAATCAGACCAATGATATCCATACCAGATTGGTCAAGGCCCAGGTTAACGTCTGCCATTGGTGCTGTTCACTGCCATGGTGCTGGTGAAAGTTGGACTAGGCAACTGTTGAAAAAGGAAAGAAGCAAGGTGTGTTCGTAGGAAGAGAGAGAAGAGAATAGGGACTTTGAATGCTAGAACTATGACAGGAAAAGGTAGAGGGTTAGTTGACATGGTGCAGAGGAGAAGGTAGACATACTGTGTCCAGGAGACCAGGTGGAAAGGTAGCAAGGCTAGAAGCTTAGGAGCAGGGGTCAAGTTGTTCTTGACCGTCACAGTTGTTCTGGTGGCGATGGGAGGAGAAATGGAAGAGGAGTTATCTTCAAGGAGGAGTTTGTTAGGAGTGTTGTGGAGGTAAAAAGTGTGTCAGAGTGATGAGTCTGAAGATAGAAATAGAAGGTGTGATGTTTAATGTTGTTAGTGGGTATGCTACACAGGCAGGATGTGAGCTGGAGGAGAAAGAGAGATTCTGGTTGGACCTTGATGAAGTGATGATGAGCATCCCTAGAAGTGAGAGAGTTGTCAATGGACATGTTGGTGCAGGAAACAGAGTTGACGAGGAAGTGATGGGCAGGTTTGATATCCAGGAGAGGAACGTAGAATGACAGATGATTGTTGATTTAGCAAAAAAGATGGAAATGTCTGTAGTGAATACGTTCTTTGAGAAGAAGCAGGGACATAGAGCGACCTATAAGAGAGGAGGTAGAAGAAGGACTACATCTTGTGTAGACGGTGTAATCTGAAAAAGATCAATGACTACAAAGTTGTGGTAGGTGAGTGTTTCTAGACAGCATAGGGTGGTGGTGTGTAGGATGACTCTGGTGATGAAGAAGATGAAGAAAAAAAGGCCAAAGGCAGAGAAGAGGACAAACTGGCCGAAACTGAAAAAGGAAGAATGTAGCAGGACTTTAAAGAAACAGCCGAAACAGGCTCTGGATGGTCAGGAGGTACTCCCAGATGATTGGACAACTACAGCTAATGTGATCAGGGAGATAGATAGGAGTGTATTTGTTGTGACGGGAAAGAAAGATGAGACTTAGCGGTGGAACGAGGAGGTGCAAGAGGGAATATGGAGTAAGAGGCTAGATAAGAAGAAGTGGGATACTGAGAGGACTGAGGAGAGTAGACAGGAGTACAGGGAGATACAGCATAAGGTGAAAGTAGAGGGGTCAGAGGTCAAACAAGGAGCTTATGATGACTTGTATGCTAGGTTGGGTAGTAAAGAATGAGAGACTGATCTATAGAGATTAACAAGGCAGAGATGGGAAGGACATTCAGCAGGTTAGGGTGATAAAAGACAGAGATGGTAATGTGCTGACAAGTGTCAGTAGTGTAACGGAAAGATGGAAAGAATACATTGAAGAATTGGTGGATGAAGAAAATGAGAGGAGGAGAAAGAAAAGAAGAAGTGAGTGTTGTGGAGCAGGAAGTAACAAAGATTAGTAAGGGGGGGCTTTGAAGAGGATGAAGAGCGGAAAGGCTCTTGGTCCTGATCATACACCTGTGGAGATATGAAAGTGTCTAGGAGAGATGGGAGTGGAGTTTCTGACTGGGTTGTTCAGCAGGACCTTATGGTGAGAAGATTCCTGAGGAATGGAGGAAAAGTGTGATGGTTCCATTTTTAAGAATAAAGGAGATGTGCAGAGTTGCAGCAACTACAGTGGAATAAAGCTGATGAGCCAAACAATGAAGGTATGGGAAGAGTAGTTGAAGCTAGACTAAGAGCTGAAGTGAACATTTGTGAGCAGCAGTTTGGTTTCATACCAATAAAGAACTCTACAGATGTATCCTTTGCTTTGAGGATGTTGATAGAGAAGGTCAGAGAAGGTCAGAGAGATACACTGTGTCTTCATAGATATGGAGAAAGCTTTTGACAGAGAGGAACTGTGCTTTTGTATGAGGAAGTCTGGAGTGACAGAAGTATGTTAGAACAGGACATGTATGAGGGCTGGAAGGCAGTGGTGAGGTTTGCTGCAGGGGTGATAGATGAGTTCAAGGTGGATGTGGGATTACATCAGTGATCAGCTCTGAGCCCCTTCCTGTTTGCAATGGCGATGGACAGACTGACGGATGAGGTTAGACAGGAATCACCATGAACTATGATGTTTGCAGATGGTTGGGATGGTTTAGTCATGTCCAGAAGTGAGATGGTGAATATATTGGTAGAAGGATGCTGAGTCTAGAGCTGCAGGTAAGAGGTCTAGAGAAAGACCAAAGAGGAGATTTATGGATGCAGTGAAGACATGGAGGTATCTGGTGTTAGAGTAGAGGTTGCAGAAGACAAGGTTACATGGAGGAAGCTGATTGGCTGTGGTGACCCCCGGGGGGTGGGGGTGGGGTGGGGGGGCGGCTCCCAGCTCCCAGTTCTTGAACCAGGTCCTTCTTGCTGTGAGACAAGAATGCTAACCACTGCACCACCATGCAGCCCCATAGTAATAAACACAAGTTAGGAAATGCCCACATCGTTAGTTTGGATTCATTCACCCACCATCTCCAGCTGTTTTGTCACAGAAAGATGAGAGAATTCTTACTTCATTGCCAACTGTTTCAACAAAAATCAATTAACCTGTACAAGCGAATAACTGAAAACTCTGATGGTTGTTTTCAGATTGACAAAAAAAAAATCAAAATGTTATAACAGCAATTTTACATTTTTAAATGATCATTTTAAGAGGTTGCAGAAAACCGCCATCCAGCCCTGCTGCAGAAGTATGTGCTGTGGTCCAACTGTGAGTTTACAACCTCAGTCAGAGATACTGGTTTTATTTTGAAGCAACCTAACTTCCTGTGTGAGTGTGTTCATCTGCAGAACTTTGGGACTCTGCTGGAACTTTCTCTCTCTCCCTTTCCATTCAGTCGGTGCTAGTCTGACCAGCTGCAGCAGGAAGGACAGCACAAAGCACACAACCCTTGTATTCAAACAGGAGCCTGCTGTCCTGAGAATGAAGCTTCCCTGACAGCAAAGGCAAAAGCTTCTCCTGATTGGAGAAGAAAGTTTTCTCCTGTCAGGAGTTTAAGTCATTTTATTAAAAAATAAGAGCAATGCGTTGACGTTAAAGTAAAGGAAGTTTGCAAAAAAATACATATTTTGGTTTACATGTGGAAATTCTACCTGGTAACAGTGGCAGGACTGTCATGATTAGGAGTAGGAAAGTCATGGGAGAACAGAAGAATGAGTTTTGGAGTAACAAAAATGCTCTGAAGTAAACAGGGACAAACCTTTGGTGGTAAACAGCAATTATTTATTGAAATGAAAACGAATAAGTACCAGATCTATTGCATCATTCTTTTTATGGGAGGGGGGTGTACTCTACAGGCTTTTGTCTTGTGGGACAAAGTGAACACAAATATACAGGAACATTCAGCTATCACAGATTGCACACCAGATACTGTAGTAATGCAGTCTAATACCACCAGACGCTTCCAGGACTTCTCCTTTTTCCACTCCGAGTACAAAAGTCCAGTCTGAGCTGGGTGGGGGTGGGGGGCTTGTCGCTCATAACAGGGCACCCCCCTCCCGAGGAGGAAACAGAAGTAGCAGAAAACGAGTGTAGAGAGCATGTACAATGCACTGACACAGAAAGTCAGCTGTGTTAATAAACATGCAACAAGTAACGCAACTTGCTGAAATTAAAAAAAATCTAAAAGCGTCATATTTGCATAAATACGCTGTACAGTTGGACCCCCCTCTACTGAGACACAACCTAAACCTCTGTACAAGAAAACTCCACTAAAGGGGGGCCAACCCCCTGCCTAAGGGTGGATGATTGCACATTACAGATACAGTACAGAGATGCAGAATGACGCGGAGGGGGGTTAAAGACCACTACAGCAGGGGGGTGGGGGTGTTAAAGTTTGCTATTTGATACGAGGAGAGAACCAGGTGGGGGGAAAGCGTGTGAGGACGAAGAGGAAGAAGAGGAAGAACCATTGGCACCTTGAGCTGGACCCTCCTCCCCCCACAGGAGCACTCTGATGGAGAGAGCTGCTCTCAGGAAGATGATGGTCCTTCATCTGGGATGAACGTCTTCCTCACGTCAGAGTTTGAGGGTCTGTGCAGCGGCTCTGTGAGGATGGGAGTGGGGGCTCGTCCCTGATTGGATGATGACTGACTTTTATTTACATTGTTTCAGTCTGCATGGTAACAAAAGTGTTGTGATTAAGAACAGAGCAGATCCAGTCCAGCTTCATGTCAAACAACGTTCCATTGAAATGATGGACAAACGTCATCATCGGCTCAGTGATCAGTGGTCCCACAGGACCTACCTTTTCTGCTTTCTTTTTCTCTTTCAACATTTCACTTTGGGATTTCTGAAATGTTATATTTGTATTTCATCGCATTCTTTAAAAACGTTGTCTTTATTTCTCAAATATGTTTTTTGGTTTGCTTTTTTAACAGTCTTTGTGATCCTAATATGTTTTTGTGTTGGTGTGAATTGAACTCTAGGGCCACCATAGGCTCTGCATCAAAGGCCTGCTGAATGAGGGGTGGTGGGATGAATCGATGCCCCACATTCCGACTGGCTCCTCTTCCATCATCCAGCCATGGTCTGTTTCCAGAACCAGACTACACGTGTGTGGGTTCATGTGCTGCAGAACCCGTCAGCAGAACCAAAACTGCTTTCAGCTGTCAGCGCTGTGGGATCAGGACTTCGCCTGTGATCGGACTCTGCAGCGAGTCAGCGCTCATCATCAACAGTTGAAGCGACTGCATGAGGGATAAAGCCGCAGGAGCCAGGTCACAGGTCACAGGTCACAGGTCAGAAACATGGGGCGGGAAAACCAGGAAATAAATGAAAAGAAAAAACAAGTAGATATGTTTGGGTAACATCATCAGAAGGATTTTGGGTCAAAAATGAAGCAACATTTTCTCTGATGACGTCACCTTTACAAAACACTGAACGGCTGTGATAAAACAGACTTTACAGAAATCAAACAGGGGTTTTTGCATAAACTTATGATGAAGACGGACACTCGTCTGGCTCCTCCTCATCCTCCGGGTTAGTCAGGAGTTGCTTGAGGGGTTGTTCTGCTCTGTTTGCGGGGTTGAGAGTTTTATATTTACAGTATGAACAAGTTCTTCCCATTCCTCCACAGTTTCAGTGACTGGAGGAGCACAAGTGGGGAGGGGGGCTGTTTTTCCTCAGGGTGGGGGTAAAAGAGGCTGAAGCCATGATGTTTCTTCAGTTTGTCTTCGTCGCTCCTCATCAGTCTGGCAGACGTGTCTCTGTACACATGGGGGGGCTGTATATGGTGGAGGAAACAGGAGTGAATGAGACGCTCAATTCCTGCCGCCGTCATCGACGCTTCGCTCATGCTGGAGGTTGTAGTAACAGTTCTGACAAACACGAACAGGAGACGAGATCTTCAGCCTCCTGATCTCAGACTGGTAGCGGCTGCACCTGCAGAGAAACACAACGACAGGGGGGTTCAAATCCCCAACATTTTTTAGGCCGTGGAGAATATTTTGGACCTGAGATTATGAACTGAACTGTATGAAGCTGAAGATGGCACTTCTTTTTAGCTTCATGTTTCAGGAAATTCTATTTTTCAAAATAAAACACTCCTGTATGGAATCTAGTTTTAAAATACAGTCTAAAATACGGTAGATGTTTTACAGAGGATCAAGGTTCAATGAAACAAATTTGACGATTCTGATCGGTAAAAATACAATAAAGGCTCCAGGTTTTTTTTCATACAATGCCTTTGTAACATAGAAAACCTAATTCAGAGTCAGATTATCTTTCAGGACCAAAGATTTATAACATTTTTTATTTAAATAAATAAAAACTTTTCTTTGACACAGAAGATAATTTTCTGTGCTAAAGTTTCTTAAACATGTCTGTTAGAGGTTTCACACATCAGCAACCTTTTTTGATTGAAATTAATTCTCTGTAAAATGTTTGCAGCTTATTTAACCTTTCTTTGGAATCTAGGATTTGCGTAGGACCAATAAAATGTGATGTAGATTGTTCTTTAATTAGCAAAGTGGAGACTAACAACCGGACACCAAACTCAGACTCGTCGGACTTTTAATTGCCACACCTTCAAACTATAATAAAAAAATACAACAAAATAAGATGATATTATCAAGAAACGAGTTTTTTCTAGAACTACTATCACCAAAAACAGCAAATGTAACTCCACAGTGAATGCAGCTTTATTTGAAGTGTATCAGTAACAATAGAAGGTCAGTCGTCATGCAGAGCTAAGTGTGTGGAAACCACTTACTTCTGGATTTCTTTTATTTTGAAGTTGAAAGCTCATACTCTGCTTCCTCTTGGGGTCTTTTCTGCCTAAAGACATGTTCTAAAGACATTTTCCTTTTATCACCTCTATTAGCTTTGGGCTTTTCATTTTGTGGTGAGAGCAGCTACTCTCAGAAAGTAGCAAACGAACTGCAGACATGTGACCAAGGTGGACGATTTTATATGCATCAGGAGTCCGTTATAGACGAACGAAGCGCACAAACTTAAACTTCCTTCAGAATCAATTAATAAACAAAACGGAAATAATCTAAGTTATAGTTATTATATATATTATTTTGTGTCTGCGGCCCGATACCAAGTGACCCATGGACCGGTACCGGTCTGTGGGACGATTGGTTTAACATGGAGAGAGAGAGTAGAATCCGGTCATCCCACTGTCATCACTGCTGTCAGTGAGGCTGTGGGTCAGAGCCTCTTCTGAACATGAGGGTTGGGAATAGTTTAGCTCTTTCAAGGTTCATGTTGCAGCATGGTCTTAGAAAGTACTTTTCTACTTGTTGTGAGTATTATGTAAAAGTATTTATTTGGGGTGACAGCGGTACAGGGTGGGGTCTCTTAGGACCCGGCAGTTCCAAAGCATGAGTTCTTTCCCTTTTCTGAGCTCTGATTCTCTTACAGGAACAGATGCATCCCCACAGACACAGACATGTTTTCGGCGGTGCTGTGCTCTCAGCTGACCTCTGACAGAAGAGCTGCCCGCAGTTTCTGCAGTGGTGGCGCCGCTCCGTCAGGGAGAAGCGGACCGTGCACCCGGAGCAGCTGTCCACCAGCTCGTCCTTCACCCAGTGATCAGCCGCCGAGCGGCCCGGCTGCTCACTCACCGACCAGCTGAAGACTCTGCCACGTCCATCGCCCACCAGGATCTTACTGTGGTCCCTGAGAGAGCAGGAGGTCGTCCTTCAATGTTCACCAAAACACAGACTTGAAAGGAAACTGTGGCATTGACTCTGAGCAGTGACTGAGACGATCACACATTGTAACTGTGATGCAGCACTGTGTTAGAGTTGGTGATGATGTTGGAAGCCTACAGTACAGAGGACAGAATCCCTCCAGAACAGGAAGTAACCCACTTCAGTCTTTCAAAATAGTTCATCTGTGTTCCCTGCTGCAGACCGGATCATCAGTTCTACTGCTGCTAAACAAACACAAGTCATAACCCCAAACTGATGGTGCTGCCCATTTGTTTCAGCACAGACTTCAGTCTTTTTAGTTGTGGAACAATCACTGCAGTATTGGTGAATACATGTTAAGGCTCTGAATACTCAAAAAGACCAATCAGTCACCATGACAGTTTGGATTTATGATAAAGCTAAAAGGTGACAAAGAGCTGAACACGAGTTCAACATGGCAGACTGCAAATGGCCAATAATTTATGAGGAATAACTTCCAAACCTTGTAAAAAAAAAACCTTCTGTCTTGTGTTTGAGTGGTGCTGATTCACACAAACATGACAGATGCTGGAAACATGATCTTCTCAGGAGGTCTGAGCTTAACGTGACCTTTTAGAAAAAGCTGGCAGTGTTTGGCCACCCCTCTTGTGATGATGTCATAATGCTGAAAGTTACCTTTGGAAGAAATAGGTGTTTTTCCTAACCTTTATCACCAAAAACTCATTCGTGTAACCATCTGGTCAATTGTACAGACAATTACTAAAATACAATAAGATCAGTTGACCTTATTTGGAAACGGTCTTCAGTAAAGATGTCCTCATCAGGTTTGATTTGGACTTTCTGCCAGTACAGGGTCCTGATTCGATACTTTGGTAGCACATTAACACGTGCTGCTGTCTCTGTCAGGAGCATGGACAGAGACGCTCTCATTAACTTTTAAACGTTTATTAAAAGAGTTTTTCAGCCAGGAACTCAGAATCTATGTCTAACTGTGTTTGTGCGCCTCCTGCTCAAATAGTGCCGTGTTTTAAGACCATAAAATGTCCTCATCCGTTCATGATGTGCAGACTTCTAGTAGAGAATTTATCTGGAATAATAAGCTTGAAATATTAGTGCTGATCATAATAAGAAGAAATGAAAAGTTCAATCCCTGATTGGGATACAACATCTGATTCAGAGCCAGTCTGAAACATCATTGGGCCTGATTTCCAATCTTGTGACGATGTCCAATTTCTGATGACGTGATCGTGTCAGGACATCCCTAATTTTGTGATGAAAACACATACAGTGTTGTGTAACTGAAGGCATTTGTGAGTGTGTGGTGTTGGTCTCATACTTGGAGATGGCGAGGGAGCTGATCTCTGCAGGGTGCGCGTTGTCTTTCCGGTCAAACGCTGTGTGCATGGTGAGTTTGCTGCGGAAGACCAGCTGGCGCTCCCATCTGTAGCCTGTGAGCGTGCACACACACATCCACACACTTTGCTGTTAGCAAAGTAGCAGTTGATAACCCTGAATGAAGCACTCACAGAGCAGGTGAAGCGTGCGCGGACACAGACCTGCCCTCAGCTGGTTGTAGGTCCGAACCTCCACGGAGGAGGAGTGAAGCCCTGAGCTCTGGCCCTGATGAGCCAGATGAGGGTGGGGGCCTTTGGTTTGGCCCTCAGAGTAGTTGACAAAAACAAACCCGTCTTTCTCGTCAATGCTGAGGGTGTCGGACCAGCGATGGGAGTCGTCAGAACCGCTGTCCATGGACCAGGATGCCCCTGCTCGGCCGGACCGACCTGATGTGTGTTTTAGCAGAGAAAGCAGGGTTTGACTGACAGGTTCAGCTATGTTCTGAAATAAAAATCTTTCATGTCAGAGATGAAAGAAAACAGCGGCGCAACTTTAAGAGGTCAGACATCTGAACATGCACAGACACTCATGAGAATGAATCCTAGCAGGAAGCACAACGCTAGAACACTGTGTTCACACCGGGCTTTTCACGTGCACTCTCAGCATATGGTGTTCACACTGCCAAAGCAGGGAGGGGGGTCTTCTTCTTTTGATACGTCACTACCAAATCCAAGGACCCGATTGGTCAAAGTTCAACCTGGTTTAACTTTCAATTTGCGTTCACTGGTCACGTGTGTTGTTTATAAAGGCTCAAAAGGGTCTTAAAAACGCGAGCGCTTTGAACGCAGTAAAAAAAGAACATACTCTGCAGCAGTGATGTCGTTGGGGCTGTAGACCCCCCTAAAAATTTTGAGGAAGTTAATGGTTTTTTTCAATTCAATTTTTTAAAATTGCAGAAACTTTCAATATAAATATGCTGAAATGTTAGTTTGAATAAATAAAGCCTCTCAGTATATGATCATAAATCTTTTGGGCCCATTTGCTTTACATTGTTTAGGAAGCGTCAATGATTTATTATCCAATCTGTTCCAGTTATTCACAGGAAACGCCAACACTAATTGGCTGTAACCTCGCCTTTGGCTCCTCCCGCTCCTATCTTTGGCCGTGACCTCGCCTTTGGCTCCTCCCGTTCCTGTCTTTGGCTGTGACCTCGCCTTTGGCTCTTCCCGTTCCTGTATTTGGCCGTGACCTCGCCTTTGGCTCCTCCCGTTCCTGTCTTTGGCCGTGACCTCGCCTTTGGCTCCTCCCGTTCCTGTCTTTGGCCGTGACCTCGCCTTTGGCTCCTCCCGTTCCTGTCTTTGGCCGTGACCTCGCCTTTGGCTCTTCCCGCTCCTATCTTTGGCCGTGACCTCGCCTTTGGCTCTTCCCGTTCCTGTCTTTGGCCGTGACCTCGCCTTTGGCTCCTCCCGCTCCTGTCTTTGGCCGTGACCTCGCCTTTGGCTCTTCCCGCTCCTGTCTTTGGCCGTGACCTCGCCTTTGGCTCTCCCGTTCCTGTCTTGGCCGTGACCTCGCTTTGCCTGTCCTTTGGCCGTGACCTCGCCTTTGGCTCCTCCGTTCCCTGTTTTGCCGTGACCTCGCCTTGCTCTCCCGTCCTGTCTTTGGCCGTGACCTCGCCTTTGGCTCCTCCCGCTCCTGTCTTTGGCCGTGACCTCGCCTTTGGCTCCTCCCGTTCCTGTCTTTGGCCGTGACCTCGCCTTTGGCTCTCCCGTTCCTGTCTTTGGCCGTGACCTCGCCTTTGGCTCCTCCGTTCCTGTCTTTGGCCGTGACCTCGCCTTTGGCTCCTCCCGTTCCTGTCTTTGGCCGTGACCTCGCCTTTGGCTCCTCCCGTTCCTGTCTTTGGCCGTGACCTCGCCTTTGGCTCCTCCCGTTCCTGTCTTTGGCCGTGACCTCGCCTTTGGCTCCTCCCGCTCCTGCTTTGGCCGTGACTCGGCTCCCCGTTCCTGTCTTTGGCCGTGACCTCGCCTTTGGCTCCTCCCGCTCCTGTCTTTGGCCGTGACCTCGCCTTTGGCTCCTCCCGCTCCTGTCTTTGGCCGTGACCTCGCCTTTGGCTCCTCCCGCTCCTGTCTTTGGCCGTGACCTCGCCTTTTGGCTCCTCCCGTTCCTGTCTTTGGCCGTGACCTCGCCTTTGGCTCCTCCCGTTCCTGTCTTTGGCCGTGACCCTCGCCTTTGGCTCTCTCCCGTTCCTGTCTTTGGCCGTGACCTCGCCTTTGGCTCTCCCGCTCCTGTCTTTGGCCGTGACCTCGCCTTTGGCTCTTCCCGCTCCTGTTTGGCCGTGACCTCGCCTTTGGCTCTTCCCGCTCCTGTCTTTGGCCGTGACCTCGCTTTGGCTCTTCCCGCTCCTGTCTTTGGCCGTGACCTCGCCTTTGGCTCTTCCCGCTCCTGTCTTTGGCCGTGACCTCGCCTTTGGCTCTTCCCGCTCCTGTCTTTGGCCGTGACCTCGCCTTTGGCTCTCCCGCTCCTGTCTTTGGCCGTGACCTCGCCTTTGGCTCTTCCCGCTCCTGTCTTTGGCCGTGACCTCGCCTTTGGCTCTTCCCGCTCCTGTCTTTGGCCGTGACCTCGCCTTTGGCTCTTCCCGCTCCTGTCTTTGGCCGTGACCTCGCCTTTGGCTCTTCCCGCTCCTGTCTTTGGCCGTGACCTCGCCTTTGGCCTTCCCGCTCCTGTCTTTGGCCGTGACCTCGCCTTTGGCTCTCCCGTCCTGTCTTTGGCCGTGACCTCGCCTTTGGCTCTCCCGCTCCTGTCTTTGGCCGTGACCTCGCCTTTGGCTCTTCCCGCTCCTGTCTTTGGCCGTGACCTCGCCTTTGGCTCTTCCCGCTCCTGTCTTTGGCCGTGACCTCGCCTTTGGCTCTCCCGCTCCTGTCTTTGGCCGTGACCTCGCCTTTGGCTCTTCCCGCTTGTCTTTGGCCGTGACCTCGCCTTTGGCTCTTCCCGCTCCTGTCTTTGGCCGTGACCTCGCCTTTGGCTCTTCCCGCTCCTGTCTTTGGCCGTGACCTCGCCTTTGGCTCTCCCGCTCCTGTCTTTGGCCGTGACCTCGCCTTTGGCTCTCCCGCTCCTGTCTTTGGCCGTGACCTCGCCTTTGGCTCTTCCCGCTCCTGTCTTTGGCCGTGACCTCGCCTTTGGCTCTTCCCGCTCCTGTCTTTGGCCGTGACCTCGCCTTTGGCTCTTCCCGCTCCTGTCTTTGGCCGTGACCTCGCCTTTGCTCTTCCCGCTCCTGTCTTTGGCCGTGACCTCGCCTTTGGCTCTTCCCGGCTCTCTTTGGCCGTGACCTCGCCTTTGGCTCTCCCGCTCCTGTCTTTGGCCGTGACCTCGCCTTTGGCTCTCCCGCTCCTGTCTTTGGCCGTGACCTCGCCTTTGGCTCTCCCGCTCCTGTCTTTGGCGTGACCTCGCCTTTGGCTCTTCCCGCTCCTGTCTTTGGCCGTGACCTCGCCTTTGGCTCTTCCCGCTCCTGTCTTTGGCCGTGACCTCGCCTTTGGCTCTCCCGCTCCTGTCTTTGGCCGTGACCTCGCCTTTGGCTCTTCCCGCTCCTGTCTTTGGCCGTGACCTCGCCTTTGGCTCTCCCGCTCCTGTCTTTGGCCGTGACCTCGCCTTTGGCCTCCCGCTCCTGTCTTTGGCCGTGACCTCGCCTTTGGCTCTTCCCGCTCCTGTCTTTGGCCGTGACCTCGCCTTTGGCTCCCGCTCCTGTCTTTGGCCGTGACCTCGCCTTTGGCTCTTCCCGCTCCTGTCTTTGGCCGTGACCTCGCCTTTGGCTCTTCCCGCTCCTGTCTTTGGCCGTGACCTCGCCTTTGGCTCTTCCCGCTCCTGTCTTTGGCCGTGACCTCGCCTTTGGCTCTTCCCGCTCCTGTCTTTGGCCGTGACCTCGCCTTTGGCTCTTCCCGCTCCTGTCTTTGGCCGTGACCTCGCCTTTGGCTCTTCCCGCTCCTGTCTTTGGCCGTGACCTCGCCTTTGGCTCTCCCGCTCCTGTCTTTGGCCGTGACCTCGCCTTTGGCTCTTCCCGCTCCTGTCTTTGGCCGTGACCTCGCCTTTGGCTCTTCCCGCTCCTGTCTTTGGCCGTGACCTCGCCTTTGGCTCTTCCGCTCCTGTCTTTGGCCGTGACCTCGCCTTTGGCTCTTCCCGCTCCTGTCTTTGGCCGTGACCTCGCCTTTGGCTCTTCCCGCTCCTGTCTTTGGCCGTGACCTCGCCTTTGGCTCTTCCCGCTCCTGTCTTTGGCCGTGACCTCGCCTTTGGCTCTTCCCGCTCCTGTCTTTGGCCGTGACCTCGCCTTTGGCTCTTCCCGCTCCTGTCTTTGGCCGTGACCTCGCCTTTGGCTCTTCCCGCTCCTGTCTTTGGCCGTGACCTCGCCTTTGGCTCTTCCCGCTCCTGTCTTTGGCCGTGACCTCGCCTTTGGCTCTTCCTTCTCCCGCTCCTGTCTTTGGCCGTGACCTCGCCTTTGGCTCTTCCCGCTCCTGTCTTTGGCCGTGACCTCGCCTTTGGCTCTTCCCGCTCCTGTCTTTGGCCGTGACCTCGCCTTTGGCTCTCCCGCTCCTGTCTTTGGCCGTGACCTCGCCTTTGGCTCTTCCCGCTCCTGTTTGGCCGTGACCTCGCCTTTGCTCTTCCCGCTCCTGTCTTTGGCCGTGACCTCGCCTTTGGCTCTTCCCGCTCCTGTCTTTGGCCGTGACCTCGCCTTTGGCTCTCCCGCTCCTGTCTTTGGCCGTGACCTCGCCTTTGGCTCTTCCCGCTCCTGTCTTTGGCCGTGACCTCGCCTTTGGCTCTCCCGCTCCTGTCTTTGGCCGTGACCTCGCCTTTGGCTCTTCCCGCTCCTGTCTTTGGCCGTGACCTCGCCTTTGGCTCTTCCCGCTCCTGTCTTTGGCCGTGACCTCGCCTTTGGCCTCCCGCTCCTGTCTTTGGCCGTGACCTCGCCTTTGGCTCTTCCCGCTCCTGTCTTTGGCCGTGACCTCGCCTTTGGCTCTTCCCGCTCCTGTCTTTGGCCGTGACCTCGCCTTTGGCTCTTCCCGCTCCTGTCTTTGGCCGTGACCTCGCCTTTGGCTCTCCCGCTCCTGTCTTTGGCCGTGACCTCGCCTTTGGCTCTTCCCGCTCCTGTCTTTGGCCGTGACCTCGCCTTTGGCTTCTCCGCTCCTGTCTTTGGCCGTGACCTCGCCTTTGGCTCTTCCCGCTCCTGTCTTTGGCCGTGACCTCGCCTTTGGCTCTTCCCGCTCCTGTCTTTGGCCGTGACCTCGCCTTTGGCTCTTCCCGCTCCTGTCTTTGGCCGTGACCTCGCCTTTGGCCTCCCGCTCCTGTCTTTGGCCGTGACCTCGCCTTTGGCTCTTCCCGCTCCTGTCTTTGGCCGTGACCTCGCCTTTGGCTCTCTTCCCGCTCCTGTCTTTGGCCGTGACCTCGCCTTTGGCTCTCCCGCTCCTGTCTTTGGCCGTGACCTCGCCTTTGGCTCTCCCGCTCCTGTCTTTGGCCGTGACCTCGCCTTTGGCTCTCCCGCTCCTGTCTTTGGCCGTGACCTCGCCTTTGGCTCTTCCCGCTCCTGTCTTTGGCCGTGACCTCGCCTTTGGCTCTTCTCCTGTCTTTGGCCGTGACCTCGCCTTTGGCCTCCCGCTCCTGTCTTTGGCCGTGACCTCGCCTTTGGCTCTCCCGCTCCTGTCTTTGGCCGTGACCTCGCCTTTGGCTCTCCCGCTCCTGTCTTTGGCCGTGACCTCGCCTTTGGCTCTCCCGCTCCTGTCTTTGGCCGTGACCTCGCCTTTGGCCTTCCCGCTCCTGTCTTTGGCCGTGACCTCGCCTTTGGCTCTTCCCGCTCCTGTCTTTGGCCGTGACCTCGCCTTTGGCCTCCCGCTCCTGTCTTTGGCCGTGACCTCGCCTTTGGCTCTTCCCGCTCCTGTCTTTGGCCGTGACCTCGCCTTTGGCTCTCCCGCTCCTGTCTTTGGCCGTGACCTCGCCTTTGGCTCTCCCGCTCCTGTCTTTGGCCGTGACCTCGCCTTTGGCTCTCCCGCTCCTGTCTTTGGCCGTGACCTCGCCTTTGGCTCTTCCCGCTCCTGTCTTTGGCCGTGACCTCGCCTTTGGCTCTTCCCGCTCCTGTCTTTGGCCGTGACCTCGCCTTTGGCTCTTCCCGCTCCTGTCTTTGGCCGTGACCTCGCCTTTGGCTCTCCCTCCTGTCTTTGGCCGTGACCTCGCCTTTGGCTCTTCCCGCTCCTGTCTTTGGCCGTGACCTCGCCTTTGGCTCTCCCGCTCCTGTCTTTGGCCGTGACCTCGCCTTTGGCTCTTCCCGCTCCTGTCTTTGGCCGTGACCTCGCCTTTGGCTCTCCCGCTCCTGTCTTTGGCCGTGACCTCGCCTTTGGCCTCCCGCTCCTGTCTTTGGCCGTGACCTCGCCTTTGGCTCTCCCGCTCCTGTCTTTGGCCGTGACCTCGCCTTTGGCTCTTCCCGCTCCTGTCTTTGGCCGTGACCTCGCCTTTGGCTCTTCCCGCTCCTGTCTTTGGCCGTGACCTCGCCTTTGGCTCTTCCCGCTCCTGTCTTTGGCCGTGACCTCGCCTTTGGCTCTCCCGCTCCTGTCTTTGGCCGTGACCTCGCCTTTGGCTCTTCCCGCTCCTGTCTTTGGCCGTGACCTCGCCTTTGGCTCTCCCGCTCCTGTCTTTGGCCGTGACCTCGCCTTTGGCTCTTCCCGCTCCTGTCTTTGGCCGTGACCTCGCCTTTGGCTCTCCCGCTCCTGTCTTTGGCCGTGACCTCGCCTTTGGCCTCCCGCTCCTGTCTTTGGCCGTGACCTCGCCTTTGGCTCTTCCCGCTCCTGTCTTTGGCCGTGACCTCGCCTTTGGCTCTCCCGCTCCTGTCTTTGGCCGTGACCTCGCCTTTGGCTCTTCCGCTCCTGTCTTTGGCCGTGACCTCGCCTTTGGCTCTTCCCGCTCCTGTCTTTGGCCGTGACCTCGCCTTTGGCTCTTCCCGCTCCTGTCTTTGGCCGTGACCTCGCCTTTGGCTCTTCCCGCTCCTGTCTTTGGCCGTGACCTCGCCTTTGGCTCTTCCCGCTCCTGTCTTTGGCCGTGACCTCGCCTTTGGCTCCCGCTCCTGTCTTTGGCCGTGACCTCGCCTTTGGCTCTTCCCGC